>VIBL01000539.1:0-51307 GCA_008271625.1 Lutraria rhynchaena
TTGTTGTTTACAAGTTAGTCTCATGAAATTAGCTCATTAATTAAGGCATTTAGTCGAAGTATTGTCTAGGAAAACAGTTGATAAAAACCGCGACCTTTGTACCATTGATTATCGTCATAGATTTTGGCCATTTTGAGGCTTTATTCAACCGAAACATCATAAATATATGACTATATAGAGTGCCCACGATATTCACCATCCGTCAACAATGTTAGTTTCATCATTTCGAAGTGTAATAAATGAATCTTGGATATAAAATAAGTACACATGAGCCGCGACATGTATATAGCTCTTTCAATATGGTGTGTTGATAATCTATTGTGTTTTCAACCAAATTTAATCCGTGAAAAACGTATACAGCACGTATATAGCATTCAATTTGAACTTAGATATTCATAATGCAGTGCCTGCTTTTTTACAAAAAACGTCTAAAAATATATTATTACACACGTCGCCCATTATGTAGGCTATTCCTGAACCACACTAATTGCTAAATTTCGATTGTTTTTTACTGAATTTTTGTATATAAGAAAAATACGGGCCACGCGCGGCTTGTACACATTCATTAGAAATATGCACAACCACATTGTGCATCGTTTAGCATTAATTATCGTCTATAAATTAGAATATTTGAGTTGAAACCATACCTAACAAGCAAGTAATGCATCGAAACGTTTGTGCGACGTTTTTGTGATAAGCATTTGCTACAATCCTATGTCGTTCATTATCGTCATTTCAATCTGATTTATTTATAATTTAGTGTGTTTCAACAAAATATTATCCGGGAAGTATGCAAACTAACCCCGTGACCCTTATACCATTTAAATTGACCTTACATATTTATATTGTAGCACGTTTTTTTTCGAACAAAAGCGTCTAAAAATAAATCACTACACGGGCGGCTCGATACATGTAGGATTGTTGAAGAACATTAATTCCGAAATTTCGATTGTCTTTCAATGAAATCTTGTATATAAGATAAATACAGGCCGCACGCGGCCTGCACATATTCATTTGAAAAATGCACAATCATATGTCGCATTGTTTACCATTGATTAACGTGCATAAATTATGATGTTTGTGTGATAAGCCTGTGAAACAAACAGCACGCTTGTTGTTTACAAGTTAGTCTCATGAAATTAGCTCATTAATTAAGGCATTTAGTCAAAGTATTGTCTAGGAAAACAGTTGATAAAAACCGCGACCTTTGTACCATTGATTATCGTCATAGATTTTGGCCATTTTGAGGCTTTATTCAACCGAAATATCATAAATATATGACTATATAGAGTGCCCACGATATTCACCATCCGTCAACAATGTTAGTTTCATCATTTCGAACTGTATAAAATGAATCTTGGATATAAAATAAGTACACATGCGCCGCGACATGTATATAGCTCTTTCAATATGGTGTGTTGATAATCTATTGTGTTTTCAACAAAATAATTATAATCCGTGAAAAACGTACACATGACGTATATAGCATTCAATTTGAACTTAGATATTTATAATGCAGTGCCTGCTTTTTAAGAAAATATGTCTAAAATATGTATTATTACACACGACGCCCATTATGTACGTTATTCTTGAACCACACTAATTCCTAAATTTCGATTATTTTTACCCAAATTCTTGTATATAAGAAAAATACAGGCCACGCGCGGCTTGTGCACATTCATTAGAAATATGCACAACCACATCGTGCATCGTTTAGCATTAATTAACGTCTTTAAATTAGAATATTTGAGCTGAAATCATACCTAACAAGCAAGTAATGCATTAAAACGTTTGTGTGACGTTTTTGTGATAAGCATGTGCTACAATCATATATCGTCATTTGAAATTGATTCACTTATAATTTAATTGTCATAGCGTTCATTCTCGTCATTTGAATCTGATTTATTTATAATTTAGTGTGTTTTCAACAAAATATTATCGGGGAAATATGCAAACTAACCCCGTGACCCTTATACCATTCAAATTGACCTTACATATTTATATTGTAGCACGTTTTTTTCGAACAAAAGCGTCTAAAAATAAGTCACTACACGGGCGGCTCGATACATATAGGATTGTTGAAGAACATTAATTCCGAAATTTCGATTGTTTTTCAATGAATTCTTGTATATAAGACAAATACAGGCAACACGCGGCTCAGATTCATTTGAAAAATGCACAATCATATGTCGCATTGTTTACCATTGATTAACGTGCATAAATTATGATGTTTGTGTGATAAGCCTATGAAACAAAGGGCACGCTTGTTGTTTACAAGTTAGTCTCATCAAATTAGCTCATTAATTAAGGCATTTAGTCGAAGTATTGTCTATGAAAACAGTGAATAAAACCGCGACTTTTGTACCATTGATTTTCGTCATAGATTTGACCATTTTGAGGCTTTATTCAACCGAAACATCATAAATAAATGACCATATAGAGTGCCCACGATATTCACCATCCATCAACAATGTTAGTTTCATCATTTCGAAGTGTAATAAATGAATCTTGGATATAAAATAAGTACACATGAGCCGCGACATGTATATAGCTCTTTCAATATGGTGTGTTGATAATCTATTGTGTTTTCAACAAAATAATTATAATCCGTGAAAAACGTACACATGACGTATATAGCATTCAATTTGAACTTAGATATTTATAATGCAGTGCCTGCTTTTTAAGAAAATATGTCTAAAATATGTATTATTACACACGTCGCCCATTATGTACGTTATTCTTGAACCACACTAATTCCTAAATTTCGATTGTTTTTACCCAAATTCTTGTATATAAGAAAAATACAGGCCACGCGCGGCTTGTGCACATTCATTAGAAATATGCACAACCACATCGTGCATCGTTTAGCATTAATTAACGTCTTTAAATTAGAATATTTGAGCTGAAATCATACCTAACAAGCAAGTAATGCATTAAACGTTTGTGTGACGTTTTTGTGATAAGCATGTGCTACAATCATATATCGTCATTTGAAATTGATTCACTTATAATTTAACCGTCATAGCGTTCATTATCGTCATTTGAATCTGATTTACTTATAATTTAGTGTGTTTTCAACAAAATATTATCGGGGAAATATGCAAACTAACCCCGTGACCCTTATACCATTCAAATTGACCTTACATATTTATATTGTAGCACGTTTTTTTCGAACAAAAGCGTCTAAAAATAAGTCACTACACGGGCGGCTCGATACATATAGGATTGTTGAAGAACATTAATTCCGAAATTTCGATTGTTTTTCAATGAATTCTTGTATATAAGACAAATACAGGCCGCAGGGGCTCGTACAGATTCATTTGAAAAATGCACAATCATATGTCGCATTGTTTACCATTGATTAACGAGCATAAATTATGATGTTTGTGTGATAAGCCTGTGAAACAAAGAGCACGCTTGTTGTTTGCAAGTTAGTCTCATCAAATTAGCTCATTAATTAAGGCATTTAGTCGAAGTATTGTCTATGAAAACAGTGAATAAAACCGCGACTTTTGTACCATTGATTTTCGTCATAGATTTTGACCATTTTGAGGCTTTATTCAACCGAAACATCATAAATAAATGACCATATAGAGTGCCCACGATATTCACCATCCATCAACAATGTTAGTTTCATCATTTCGAAGTGTAATAAATGAATCTTGGATATAAAATAAGTACACATTAGCCGCGACATGTATACAGCTCTTTCAATATGGTGTGTTGATAATATATTGTGTTTTCAACAAAATAATTATAATCCGTGAAAAACGTACACATGACGTATATAGCATTCAATTTGAACTTAGATATTTATAATGCAGTGCCTGCTTTTTAAGAAAATATGTCTAAAATATGTATTATTACACACGTCGCCCATTATGTACGTTATTCTTGAACCACACTAATTCCTAAATTTCGATTATTTTTACCCAAATTCTTGTATATAAGAAAAATACAGGCCACGCGCGGCTTGTGCACATTCATTAGAAATATGCACAACCACATCGTGCATCGTTAAGCATTAATTAACGTCTATAAATTAGAATATTTGAGCTGAAATCATACCTAGCAAGCAAGTAATGCATTAAAACGTTTGTGTGACGTTTTTGTGATAAGCATGTGCTACAATTATATATCGTCATTTGAAATTGATGCACTTATAATTTAACCGTCATAGCGTTCATTATCGTCATTTGAATCTGATTTATTTATAATTTAGTGTGTTTTCAACAAAATATTATCGGGGAAATATGCAAACTAACCCCGTGACCCTTATACCATTCAAATTGACCTTACATATTTATATTGTAGCACGTTTTTTTCGAACAAAAGCGTCTAAAAATAAGTCACTACACGGGCGGCTCGATACATATAGGATTGCTGAAGAACATTAATTCCGAAATTTCGATTGTTTTTCAATGAATTCTTGCATAGAAGACAAATACAGGCCGCACGCGGCTCGTACAGATTCATTTGAAAAATGCACAATCATATGTCGCATTGTTTACCATTGATTAACGTGCATAAATTATGATGTTTGTGTGATAAGCCTGTGAAACAAAGAGCACGCTTGTTGTTTACAAGTTAGTCTCATCAAATTAGCTCATTAATTAAGGCATTTAGTCGAAGTATTGTCTATGAAAACAGTGAATAAAACCGCGACTTTTGTACCATTGATTTTCGTCATAGATTTGACCATTTTGAGGCTTTATTCAACCGAAACATCATAAATAAATGACCATATAGAGTGCCCACGATATTCACCATCCATCAACAATGTTAGTTTCATCATTTCGAAGTGTAATAAATGAATCTTGGATATAAAATAAGTACACATGAGCCGCGACATGTATATAGCTCTTTCAATATGGTGTGTTGATATTCGATTGTGTTTTCAACAAAATAATTATAATCCGTGAAAAACGTACACATGACGTATATAGGATTCAATTTGAACTTAGATATTTATAATGCAGTGCCTGCTTTTTAAGAAAATATGTCTAAAATATGTATTATTACACACGTCGCCCATTATGTACGTTATTCTTGAACCACACTAATTCCTAAATTTCGATTGTTTTTACCCAAATTCTTGTATATAAGAAAAATACAGGCCACGCGCGGCTTGTGCACATTCATTAGAAATATGCACAACCACATCGTGCATCGTTTAGCATTAATTAACGTCTATAAATTAGAATATTTGAGCTGAAATCATACCTAACAAGCAAGTAATGCATTAAAACGTTTGTGTGACGTTTTTGTGATAAGCATGTGCTACAATCATATATCGTCATTTGAAATTGATTCACTTATAATTTAACCGTCATAGCGTTTATTATTGTCATTTGAATCTGATTTATTTATAATTTAGTGTGTTTTCAACAAAATATTATCGGGGAAATATGCAAACTAACCCCGTGACCCTTATACCATTCAAATTGACCTTACATATTTATATTGTAGCACGTTTTTTTCGAACAAAAGCGTCTAAAAATAAGTCACTACACGGGCGGCTCGATACATATAGGATTGCTGAAGAACATTAATTCCGAAATTTCGATTGTTTTTCAATGAATTCTTGCATAGAAGACAAATACAGGCCGCACGCGGCTCGTACAGATTCATTTGAAAAATGCACAATCATATGTCGCATTGTTTACCATTGATTAACGTGCATAAATTATGATGTTTGTGTGATAAGCCTGTGAAACAAAGGGCACGCTTGTTGTTTACAAGTTAGTCTCATCAAATTAGCTCATTAAT
Source organism: Lutraria rhynchaena (assembly GCA_008271625.1). Lineage (NCBI taxonomy): Eukaryota > Metazoa > Mollusca > Bivalvia > Venerida > Mactridae > Lutraria > Lutraria rhynchaena. The sequence goes on from VIBL01000539.1 coordinate 5,770, forward strand.
TAAGGCATTTAGTCGAAGTATTGTCTATGAAAACAGTGAATAAAACCGCGACTTTTGTACCATTGATTTTCGTCATAGATTTTGACCATTTTGAGGCTTTATTCAACCGAAACATCATAAATGAATGACCATATAGAGTGCCCACGATATTCACCATCCATCAACAATGTTAGTTTCATCATTTCGAAGTGTAATAAATGAATCTTGGATATAAAATAAGTACACATTAGCCGCGACATGTATATAGCTCTTTCAATATGGTGTGTTGATATTCGATTGTGTTTTCAACAAAATAATTATAATCCGTGAAAAACGTACACATGACGTATATAGGATTCAATTTGAACTTAGATATTTATAATGCAGTGCCTGCTTTTTAAGAAAATATGTCTAAAATATGTATTATTACACACGTCGCCCATTATGTACGTTATTCTTGAACCGCACTAATTCCTAAATTTCGATTATTTTTACCCAAATTCTTGTATATAAGAAAAATACAGGCCACGCGCGGCTTGTGCACATTCATTAGAAATATGCACAACCACATCGTGCATCGTTTAGCATTAATTAACGTCTATAAATTAGAATATTTGAGCTGAAATCATACCTAACAAGCAAGTAATGCATTAAAACGTTTGTGTGACGTTTTTGTGATAAGCATGTGCTACAATCATATATCGTCATTTGAAATTGATTCACTTATAATTTAACCGTCATAGCGTTCATAATCGTCATTTGAATCTGATTTATTTATAATTTAGTGTGTTTTCAACAAAATATGCAAACTAACCCCGTGACCCTTATACCATTCAAATTGACCTTACATATTTATATTGTAGCACGTTTTTTTCGAACAAAAGCGTCTAAAAATAAGTCACTACACGGGCGGCTCGATACATATAGGATTGTTGAACATCTTTAATTCTGAAATCTGAAATCGATTGTTTTTTTTTCAATTATTTCTTGTAATTTAGATATATACAGGCCGCACACACTCATATTTTGCATTGTTTAGCATTTATTAACGTGCATAAATCATTACTATGACGTTTTTTGTGATAAGCATGTGCAACAAATAATTTTGCCTAAGACCCTTGTTGTGTACAATTTTCCCATTAAATCGGCTCTCTAGTTATGGTTTTATACCTAAGCTATTGTACCCGAAGAAAGTAAACAAAATCCGTGACATTATACAAATGATTTTTGTCTTAGATATTGAGTATTTTTGCGAGTTTTCAACCAAATATCACAATAAGTGAATACACGGAGCATCTGTGATATTTACTAGCCGTGTATAAGGTTAATTTCATCATTTTTGCGCTGTATAAAATACAATCTTGCACATACAATACCCACAGGTGAGTATCGACTACATGTATATTGCAAATATACAGATAAATATGTAAACATACCCCGTGACCTATATACCATTCTAATTGATCTTAGATACTTATAATGCAGTGCGTTTTGACAACAAAGTCATGCAGAAAGAAATAAATTGCTACATGTCGCGCGATGTATATACTGATGTTGAACAAATTTACTTCCAAAATTTCGATTGTTTTTTAATGAAGTTTTGTATATAAGATAAATACAGGTCACAGGCGGCTTGTACAGATTCATTTGAACTAAACACAATCGCATCTTGCATTGTTTACCATAGATTAACGTCTATAGATTAGGATGTTTGAGTGAAAAGCTTGTGCAAGAAATAAATATGCGTAGGGCGCTATTTCTTTACAATACAAGTTAGGGCATGTACTAAACCTATATAGTATATGAAGGAAGTAAACGAAATCCGCGATCTTTATACGTGTGATTTTCGTCGTGGACATCGAGCATTCTGGAGCGTTTTGAACCAAAATCTCACAATAATAAATGAATGCACAGAGCGCCTGTGATATTTACTAGCCCTGTATTAGGTATTTCATCATTTTCAGCTGTATAAAATGAAATCTTGTACATATAATAAGTAAACGAGAGCTGCGACCAAATATATATTGTTCACTTCAATCTGACATATTTATAATTTCGTGTTTAGTGTAACAAATTTTAGTCATAAAAATGTTATTTAAAATTTAATATATTGGTAATGGTAATTCCATTATCATTATAATAATAAATCTAAATTCTTAATCCACTTCATTTAATTGTGTGTATTATTCATTTCATTTGGCAAAACATGAATTGTACGTGAATGGAACATTCTTGAATTATATTTTTGCGCTAGACAAGTGTATTTTAGTGATGTTTATGGTTAGTGTTCGTTGTCATTACTGTACCTGTTGTTTCAAAGTTTATTTAGTATGTTGATTCATGTTGATTCGGTGTTGAGATGTCGCGTTTGACTAAATGAAATTGACGATTTTTCGGATGAAATATCTGCTTCTTGTTTTAAATCGGACAAAGTGCTCATTGTAGCAGAATGATAAGCTACAAGTTATTTGCACCCAGGTTCTTTACCCTAAAAGCAAATCTAAAAAACTAAATAAATCATTTTACAAACCTTCTAAAAATCTGAAAAATGCAGCTATTTAAATAAGGAATTATGGTTGGGTTATCGATTAAAAGTAGTTGCAAATGAGGCTTCGTGTCAGCGGTTCCAACGGTTCCTTTCCTAGATCCAGACCAGTAGGTTAGCTAGGTCAATGTTGTGACCTAGGTCATCCCACATATCCAAAATCTAGATGGCCACTGCGCATGTCTCATGACCCAGGTGACTTAAGCATCCAGCTAGGTCATTACTTCAAGGTCGACGTTCTATTTGTATATAAGGACTATAGTTTCGCTTCGTTTCCATCATTTTAGCACGCATTTTAAATAATTTACATTATGAATCAACCAAGTATCATCAAATATGGATTGTATATTATATGCAGTTCACCATGTTATATAGAGTGTTGTAGTTGTTTAGCACGTTGAATGGATGGTGTATAATGGCGTATTAGGCCTAAAATGGCCACACGGACCAAAAGCACGTATATCATATATATACATATGTATACATGATATACGTGTTTTTGGTCCGTGTGGCTATTTTAGGCCTAATACGCCATTATACTACATACCTTCAGCGACTAGCCCCGTGTGTGCGCGCACATCATATAGTGATGTACGAATTATGATATGGTGTAAGTGGGAGGAAAGATCACAGTGATTACATTTACTTTTCTTAAGTTTCATGACCGTATAAACTATCGTCCCTATTTCCTACAATAGACTCGCCACAGAGTCACCTGTCATTAACTGGTTGATTTTTTGTAATCAGCACGGACACAATGTAATGTCTATATCGTCTAACACAACCCGTTACGGTCCTAGTCAAGACATTACACGTGTTAAAGACAACTTTTTAGCATCTTATGCTACTATTGTTGCGCTATCCTCATGACTAGCGTTTAGTATCCTCCAGAGCTGTTGTCAGAATAAACATGTGGAAGTCTTGGACTCAAATGAGTTGTGTACAAACTAAATATAACCATGATATCGAAAAATAAAATACAACAACATGTGAAATAGGACGCCAAGAAAAATATCTATTTTAGTGTACTATCATATTTTAAAGCAATATCCATAAAGTTGATAATATAATTATACATGTACAGATATGAATAAAAATATAGCTAACTATGTTGCTAGATCTACTTACGAAATTATAACACCAATCTTTGCCTTAATAAATAATTATCATTATCTGGGGGATAACGCAAAGTCTATAAAAAAAGTAAATGTATAGACGACAACGATGCAAATTATATGTATGCGTCAGCGATTTGTATTAAATTAACCATTACTTAAAATCTTAGAACAGTCAGGAATGTGCTCCGCGAAAACTATGCGGGCACTATACTGGTTAAGTAAAATGTAACAGTTAAGAAAGCAAGAGTTATACCTAAGATCTGTCTGAAATGGTTAAGTGACTTATATATGAAATAATATTCGTACCTGACGAATAAATAATTAGAATATAGCATTAAGTAGTAAAAGTTATTTTGACAAATTTGAGAACACATTGTGTTCACAGATGTGTTGAAGTCCACGAAATGCGTTGCACTATGTATTTATACTTCTTGGCTGTGCAAAATGTAATTCACACTTCGTGCACATACTGTAAATGTCACAATGCACATGGTGCTGTGACATAAAAATGCCAGAAATGCCCAACGTGGGATGCACGGCATATTTAGTTTCAGCAGGTGCTTTTATTTAGAATTTCAAATTCTTAGTCGACAATATTCACGAATAATTAAAGAACATACAATTATAGATAAAAAATATAATAATCACGTCAAATGGGCGTTAGCAATTTCTGAACATAAAAAATTGTTATACAGACAGATTTTCCTCCGTACTGTCTAACTTAGCAGTAACCGTTCTTGAACGGCTGGCGCGTAGCAGTTGCTACATAGTGCACACAAAATGGCTGCTAGTTATCAAGGAAAACTTAATGTCGATGAAAAACCTATATCTCTGTGGAGAGTGATCGCCAATAGCGGAATTACAGGATGAAACAAGTTCTACAATAGACTGTTTTAACATACATCACCATGACAGGCACAAGGTTAGTACCACTTGAATGATATGCATATTTGAACGCTATTCATGTCGCGAAAACGGACGACATAATGATACTTAGGATTAAAAGGAAGTATAATAATGGTACTATCTGGCGTGACTCATGTAGTCAAACCGATGGACTGTAAAATTAAATGGTTCACTTGTAAGACTTGTGTGGAACTGTCAGAATAATGCAACATGATATTTCAATTGGAATAAAATTAATGTGAAAATTTTCTAAATTTTCATTTTGTATGTAAAGTTACACTGTACAGACTTTCCTTTGGCAAACACAATTACTTTTGTTTTTTTTTATGTATTGACAGTTAATTTTTTCTAACTGTCAGAGTGACATTAGGTTAATAGCATTTTGTTAATCTCTTGGTTATTCTTATAAAATGATAGCATCATCAGCATAAAGAATTACAAACAACTTAACCAAGCCTAACTTTACACTCTTTACATGGTTGTTATTTTCAAAGTAGTTTTGTAAATCATTAAAATATAACAAACACAATCAGGTTTTTTTTTACTAAGAAAGTGACGCCAATAATCGGCGTCTTCCCCTTGACATTTTTTCCCCAAAGAAGAATTTTTCCCCGCGCTAAGATGAATAATCCCTCTTTGAAGCTATTCAAAAATAGGCAGTTTCAATTTTAGTAGATTTAATTCTGCCAAAATATCTATCAGATCAAGGTTTATCGGCATTTTCCTGTGAGTTTATTTGTTTTGTAATGATTGAGCAAACCTATCAGGATTTCTCCGCTTTATAAAGATGTCTGCCGAACAAGTCCGAATGAGCTTATTCCCTGCGATAGTAGAATGATTTACACAGTGACGGGAACCAATACTAGATGGCTTATGATGCCTGGAAGCAGACGAATGTTTCCGTTTCTGGTAAAATGACGCACAATTGATGAAATTAAGAAATAACTGATTCAAAGCATACTGGACAAGTAAACTCCTTTTTTGCTGTAGCAATTAAAGATACCATCCCTGGGCCAATCGACGCTCGATTCACTCATGAGAATAAATCTTTGGCCAGAAAAACTAACTGATCAAGACTATGAAAATGTGGTAGACCTGTTCAAATGTAGAAAAGACAAAGATATGGACCTGTAGATTTTTGTTTTGAATGCTATTGTCATAATCATTGATTCATGATAACATTAGTTAGGGTTACGTGACAATGTGTTAAATTTTGATAATTTCCCCTTTCACATGATTTATCCCCTTATGATCAGCGTCCTCTGTCTTCCCCAATCCCTAAAAAAAACCTGACAATATATCGCACATTTTTTCTCCCAGTCTTACACCAGTTGGGAAATATTCTGATTTTTCACCATTTATACTAATACAAGTCTTCGCATAATTCTAAATACCTTTTTGCAACATTTAGAAACTTTCCATTAATATTGTAGTGACTTAGTTTTGTCCACTAATACATTCTAAAAATAGTATCAAATACATGTTTAAGATCAGTAAAAGCACAAAATAGCTTTATTCTAGAACTATGCAATTGATCAATCAACATTTTAATTGCATACATATTATAAACAGTGAAATATCCCTTTCATAATCTGCTTTAATACTTGTTTATCAAATCATTGTCTTCAGAGAAATTTTGTGAACGTAAATGATTTACCAGAACAACTCAACAAAGCTGTTGGTCGATAATTGTTAGGTTCAGTAATATCTCCCTTGTTTTTAAATATATGATTGATTACACCAACTGTCCAACAATCAAGTATAATACAGTCAAACCTGTGAACAAAGACCACCCTTGGGAAAGACACAATATCCCCCTTATTGACAGATGGACTTCATTCAGAGGTCAGTTTGTTCAAAATGATTAGTGATGATTTTCAAAGAATGGCCTTTATTTACAGGGTGGTCTTTATTCAGAGGTGGTCATAACACAGGTTGACTGTACCATTTTTAAATACAATATTGAATATATGTAGCTTATGATATAATAGGTAGTCAACTCTTTCACATCATACGATGTTGCCTGTTGATGTGGTGTCAATATTGTCTGTCATAGATTGGCCTTTCGCTCGATTCAAATCATGTAAACATTGCACAACAAGCAGCATATTTGACTGTTTAATAGAAGAATATTGACATATTTTGAAGGTACATTCATATAATTAATATTTTGTGATATCAGTTTGAAATTTACATGTAAAATGTTAATCACTTTACAACTTTTAATACTAATACTATACGATTGTGCCTTTCATTTTCAAATTAAGACTTAACATTTGTAATCCTGTAATAAGACCAAGTCTGACCTTCAGTTTGTATATTTTAGTAGTCTTACAACTTTTGACGAAATATGATGACTTTAAGTAGTATTTATTTGTTGTTTTTCTTTGTGCTTCTTAAAATGTAAAGTGTCATGGTTTCTAAGTCAAGCTTGTATCTGATATCACGGTTTTCTGTCTATAGGATAACAGTTTAATTCCAGGTATGAATGAAGGTTCTGAAATTTTGTTTGAAGACCAGATGTCTGTTTTGGACAAATCGGATGTTTCTCTTAATTTAGATATGGACATTAACATTCCTGATGAGCCAGACATCACTAATGATGGAAATTCATCGGAGAAGCCAAATGGTGTGTATACTTATAACACTTGTCTGTACTGGATGTACTAGAATGGTAACTTTGGATGACATAAGAAAGCTGTACTCTTGAAAGTTAGATTTGAGTGCACCACATGCAGACAATTGTACAGATCCCATTTTGATTTAAGGGAACACTGTAACAGAGTTCCCATGAACATGCTAATCATACATGAGATGTGTTCCAGATCTTATTAATTCAGAAAGCCATACAGTGTATATAAATCTTTGATACATGGTACTCCACCAAACTACAATAGTACATTTCATAGAGTATTACACAATAATGACCACTTCCGTGGTCAAATGAACAAATGTACTGGAAATAGGCCAAGAAGTACCACTTATGAGTAGGGGAGTAAAGATAGTTGATAGTATTGACTTATCACGATTGTAAATGGTACAATAGTCGACATCAAAATCAAACTGTCAATGCTATTGTCGATAGTACGAGCTGCTATCAACTTTTACCATAGTTGTTTATAGCATAAGTTTGCCTGTCATTATTTTTGCCCAAAAGATGTTTTTCTTGGCTGTAACATCGGTGTAAGATTTGGAACGCACGATTGTGAGATTCACACTAATTTAGAAAATATCCCCCTAACTCAATGAGTGAATGTGTGACATTCCCACAAAAATCCCCCATCTTTAGTGAGCAGCTGTGAGACTTATTATCAAAATAAAGCATCTGGTAAACTCTGCACAATGGATGCTTTATGCTTTATTTTCTCTTACTATTGGTTAATCAAGCGCCTAGCTGTATTATCTGTAGAATAACTTGAATATCACTGTCGTCATACATTTAAATCGATAAAATCTTTCAAAACGGAAGCAAAAATTCAATATTACGATTTTTTTTCTGCCATGTGAGTCCAAATCATATCCATCTGCAGACGCTAAACATGGATATGATTTGTACTGCCTTATTTTAGCTATAATTTTGCCAGATAGTGTCTAGATAGTGCTGTGCTTACTCATACAAGAGGTATGAATACTTTGTATCATTTACTGTGCTTTAGGTTTATCATAATGTACATTGCCATTGCATTTTGCATTTTTTGTATAATGTTACAAATTATCTGACGATTGTATAGAGAAGATAATTGTTACACAGACTTTGTCGTACAGGTCGATATATATATTATTATAAGAAAGAATTTGTTTTTACAAACTGTATGTCATATTTTTATCAGGACCAGAGGAAAGTTTTATTGAGGCTACACGGAATATAACAATGGCGCTTGTCCACTGGTTGATTGGAAGACTGGTAGAAGGATTGTGAACCTTCATCATCTTGCTACAGTATTACATGGTGGTTGTTCCAGTTTTGAGATGGAGTTTAGACTTATATTATGTCTGAGTTACATCTAGGTGCTGGAAGCCATTTGAAAGTAAACTGCAGGTGTTTGAAAATTTTCTGTGACAGACTGCAATTTCTTACAGCTGTCATTTAATTTATTGTTTGGAAATTAATTGTTAACTAAGTTATGATTGGTTTTCTTGTTTTTCACGACACTTTTTACCAGTTCATGTATTGGCCAATGTTTATTTAACCTATCAAATCATTCATCTGTCTTGGCATAATATTTTGTGTATGGTACTAAGCAGTGGTATAATATTTGTCCAATAATTAAAGAGACATAATTATTGTCTAGCAATTTCTTAAATAAATGCAGTAGTTCTTTACCAGTGAAATGTATATAAGAATAATCATTTATTTTCATAATGCCTATAGATATCTGATGATGAGTCATAAAACATCACATTGACTCAGCAGGACATGTGTTTTAATGTTGTTTCTGATTTATATTGTATTTTAACATAAAATTTATCATGAATTGATGAACTGAGTACATTATCATAAAAACATACTACGAGCTGATTTTACTTCTTAGGTATTGTCAAGCATTGACCATTATATCAACTGACCAACGTTCAAGGAATGATGGACCAAACAATATAATGGGCATAAACACCAAGCTGGCATTAGGTTAGGTTAGTGAGTTTTTAGCTCACCTTAGCACAAAGTGTTAAGAAACCATTTTTTTTTCAAAATTTGACATATTTCTAAGAATACACATGTATGTATGATATATTTGTCGCTAAGTTCATTTGCAAAGTTTTTACTTCTGTTCAGTACTTAAAAATAGAAAGATTTCTGAAAAAGTAAGACCAGATTTTATTGTAAAAAATGAAATTCATTTCTGGTTGTTCTTGACTGTAACAAATCTACTATTGGAAAAGTAATAAATTCTAAAGCTTTAAATACATGATAAAAATTCAGCTTTTGATATTTTTGTAAATTTGATCATACTTTTTCTTGTGTTAAACATTTCATGGCAGCTAATGTGTTTAACTTCATGCTGACTGTGAACCATGATTCTTTCATTGAAATAATGTCATAAGAGATCTATTAATGTATAGTAACAGAAAGAAGTGGTCGCACTGATATTGTTAATGTTTTATCATTTCAGATCCTGTCACCTAAAGAAACATGTGAGGACCCATCTGTTGTGGAATCACTGACAGGTGAAGTTAGAAGTTTGTCATTCAAAACTTTATTTATTTCAGTTTTACGGCAGAGCTCGACAAGTCCACTTGTCCGCTTGTAAGAATGAGTAGAAATCCATTCAGGATGAGTTGAGATCACTGTAGAACTAGTTAAAATTCTAAGCTGGTCATCTTGCAGGACAAGTTACCTGAGAAAAATTTGTTGAGCCCTGTAGTGTGTTAATTAGATATGTTTCCAACTGCCTCAGATTTCAAATGTCTATGTCTTGAATTAAAATTGTGCATGTATGTTGAAAATAATACATTATCTTACAACAAGGTAACAAAAATCACCAGGTGATATTGTGTCTCTTTGTCAATACTCACATTTTGCTGCATTTAACATTACATGCTCACATTTGATCTCTTATTCTGATTGTTGGTGCTAAAAGATGATATAAAAGCAACTTTGTCAGACAATAAATTACTTTACAATCTGTGATGTAAAGTTGTAAATCATTTACCTATCTAGGATGGAGATGGTTCTCCTCAGAAGTTAGGAAGCACTGTGTCGATGTTTCTTGTACTACTGATGTATGCGTGAGGAGGTTGTTTTTCCTGTCATCCTGTGATAAATTTAGTCTAGAACAAGAAGTATGTCTTTGTGACAAATGTTATATAAGCTGGATTTATATTTCCATTTATATATTAATATCCATTTGCTTCTATCATTTTTTTGTTTGATTATCAATATGTTGATAGTTTCTAACCATTTTAAAGTTGTTGAAAATCTGTACATTTGTTAAATATTTTAGTGAGACTCATGTGAAGAAATAACAAAAATGAATGTTCATTCGGCTACTGTCTGAACATGCAAATCTTCCTGATCAAATTGTTTGGACTCTTCATGAAGAAGGAACATTTACTCTTGAGATGTATGTTCAAATGTAAGTCAATTTTTCTCTCTCTGGTAGCTATTCATGGAGTGGTTCTGGTCTCTGAATAGTAATCTAGACTAGTAACCCAGGACCAGGCATATTTCTCCATTAAGAAAGCTATCCAGCTAGCTAATGGAAGGTCGGTGGTTCTACCCAAGTGTACTCTTTGCATCCACTACCACTGTTAAAGTTAAAGCTGGAAAAATCCCCAAATGACCTGTCTGTTGATGTTAAACCTGAATGTAAAAAACAGTTCATAGCAAAACAAAAACTCTGATCTGACATATCCTGTATATTGATGTAAAAACATCCAGAAAACTGTCAACAATCAATTCTCCAGGCTTTGTCATAATGCTTCACTTGCATGATAGTGGATTTGGACAAGTTTGTATCACAAATAACTTTCTTAAATAATTGGAAGTATAATTTATCTGAACATGTTGTGTCCTACATTACTTGAACATTCTTTCTTTGGAATCTTATGCATAGATTTAAGCATTTTAAATATGAACAATGTAAGATTCAGCACATCTTGTCAAAGACATAATCTAATGATAAACACGTAAAACTTAAAATTAATTTGTTTGGACTTGGATTAATTTCAGGCTTCATAGAAAGAAATCTGCTCTAGAAGATTTTGTTACAAACTTTATACCATGGAGGATGATAGAATACCTGTATATACATCAGGTAAGTATTTATGTTCTCTAGTAATCATCCTTTCTGTCTGTTGGCTGTCTTTTCTGGCTTTGTCCAAACAGCTCTTGTAACTTGGTGAATTATGTCCTCTCCTTATTTTGTCTGCCTGCAAAGTGAACTAATGTTGTCATCTATACACAGAAATATATTACATACTTATTTAGTTGTACACATAATAGTTGTTACTTTAACAATTGGATGTTAAGGAAAGTGGATGTGAGATGGTGATATGTCAGCCACCTCTACTTGGACATTGTTAGCCAATACTCACAAAGATCACAGTCTAATCTCCCCAAGCTACATGGACTGGTTATTTCTGATGCAGACTTCAACTAGGTTGAAATCGGCAATGCTGTCATCTCAATCAAGCTTAAACAAACCAGTATGAAAATGAGTCATAAGAAGAAGCATTTCTATGTCTGATTCTATTTATTTTACATGACAGCTTTTAAGTCTACGTTCAAGAATATGTGCCTTCTTTCTGATAAAGACCAGTATTTAGTTGCATTGTTGTCTGTCAGTGAACCACATTAATATCATTTGATTTTTTCCAGAAATTGTGTTAGAGATGCTGTGTATTGCCTTTTCTGGAGAGAATACTGTTGCAAGTCAATACAGAAAGAACATGCTTGAAGTGGTAGATCAAATTGTACTTGGTATGTATGACTGATAAAAAACCATTATGTTGCTATATTTAAGTGATTGAGTTGATAAATCACTATTTTTGTTGAGAGTTTTTAAATCATGTATTATTGTTTGACCATGAGTGAACAAGTTCTTATTTCTTTTTGTTTTGCAACCACTACTTTGTTTTATGTTAGCATTTGATTGCTCAATAAGAGTTAAATGTCTGTGATTTCTGCACTAAAATTACATGTATATTTACATACACTTATGTGTATTCTAATACATTTGCATTCATGTCAATGTTTTTAAGTTCTGACCTCAATTATTGTTGAGACTAATTATCACCTTACATTAAGATTAATCTCATAATTTTGACTTAAAGCTTGTGTTTGTACACTTCACAGGATTGGTAGATAAGGCTGTTACTGGGACAATGCCTAACTTCTGTGTTGGAGTTCAAGTTGTGCTTAGATTTGGAGAAAACAAAGAAGGCATACACTCATCTACTGACCAAAATACTGTGTCATAGACCTGTTATGAAAGGTATATGATGTGGCTAACTACTAGTTTGTTAATTGTAATGTTTGCAATATGAGACTCTAGCCTGTCAGATAAATGTGCATTGTTTTTCAAGGAATGCCAGTATTACTCCTACTGATAGTAAATTAAAAAACTGCATTATAGAAAATGTTGAATTTGTTATTTGAATGTTGAGATCAGCACTGGTTGGTGACTGTGCTTACTTTAAAATATGATTCTATTTTAGAAAATGAACTACATACAACAGGTAATATTAATTTGTGTTTGGTGATTTTAATATGGTGTGTTTTTTTCAAGTTTCTCAGGCTATAAGAGAACAGGAGAAATGGTCATATGGGAAAATCTCCCCTGCCTTAACACAACTTTATAAACAGGTAAATTTTCTAAAAGACTTTTAATGCCTTTGTAACACTCTAATACAGTCAAACCTGTGAACAAAGGCCACCCTTTGGAAGGACAAAATGTGGCCTTTATTGACAGATTGCCTTTATTTGGAGGTTGGTTTGTACTAAATAAAATAAGTAGTGTTTTTTCAAAGAATGACCTTTATTCACAGGGTGGTTTTTATAGGTAGCCATAAACACAGGCATGACTGTATATAGATTAATTGTTCCAGTGTGGTAGAAAGTAGTAAATAAATGATACATCATTGACCTCTCTTCAGGTCTATAATATATTAAACTAAATACACATACAAAAGAACAATAAAAAGAAACAAATTTCTTTTCTCTCTTGTATATTCTAATTTGTCTGTATTATCCGTAAGTAAAAATCTGTCAATCGATCATTAATCATTAAGTTATCTGGATAACGGGCCTGAAGATCACTGGTTAGGTTCTTTTTAAACTTGAAAGTAAAAAGTATAGACATAAACTCACTGTGCATATTTCTAGCTATAGCTGATTCATGAAGTATCAGAGTTATTGCCCTTTGATTTTAACAAGATTAAGTTGATGATAGTGTTGAAAAAAGTTCTTTACATTTGCTTTTTATATAATAAATATTTATATTAATTTCAAGTTTTTTATGCACATTTTGATTAATATAACCATGATTACTGTTTTTTAATTAGGTTGATATTCAAGCACAGAGTTAGGCTAAGCTTGGTAGAAGTGTTGCTATGGATATCCAGAAATTCAAGGTCAGTGTTAATCTGTGTATAGCTTTATGTTTGATTGTCTTCAATATTATAGATCATGAGCTTACTTGTGAACATGTGAAACAACCAGCGAACATCAGACGTTGCTGCAAGTCATACACTGCTAAACACTGTTGTGGTACTTGTAAAGTCATTTCGAGGAGTATAATAGGTTAACATGTCAACGACTTTATTCTGATATTTCAAGAAAGTATACAACCCCAGAATACAGACTTTAGTTTTGCTCCACACGTCTGAAAGATACTGTAATGTGAATATTTCTCATTACAGTCAAACCTGTGAACAGAGGACATCCTTTTGAAAGACAAACTGTAGCCTTTATTGACAGGTGGTTTTTAGTTGGAGGTCAGTTTGTTCTAAATAATCAGAGACAATTTTTGATAGAATGCCCTTTGTTCACAGGGTGGTGTTTATTCGTAGATGACCGCAGACACAGGTTTGACTGTATTTGTAATACAGTGCGTCATTTGATTAAAAAGGAAACAATATCTTCATTGTATAAGATAAATCCTGAAAACATTCAAAGTTTTAGTTATACTGAAGAATTGATGAAAAAAAAACTCTATAAAGTGATACAGTTTTAGATCAGAAATATGCAATCCAGTGGTTTGTATTAATTTTATTGTCACTATCATGTGTTCAAAAATAAAACGTGTTACATCAGCAATATTTAAAAAAACAAATTTTATAGACAATTGAGATGACTATCAAAACAGTAATTTTCACAAGGCATTTACACGAACCAATATAGACTTTGATGTTTAGCTTAAATTTGTTTTCACTTGTATTGTAGGTTGTGAATATGGTGACAAAAGTACTCACTGTCATGCCAGTAGTTGCCACTCATATGATTGAACAAAACTTGCAAGATGTTGTATTACGGAAAGGCGTGGCTGTAGTTGGATAGATTGTAGACACATGTGTGTAATACTGAGATGTTTGTATATAGCATCTGATTCATTCGTTATTTTTATTTCTATTTGTCATATTTACAATGCTAATGTCATACAATTACTCTTAAACAAAAAACTAGAAAATTGATAAACACTTGATGCTCATAAAACATAGACAAATACCACAATGGATAAACGGAATTATCTGAAAATCAGATGATTTTTTCAAGTCCTATTTACATCTCTTCTACAATCAATATTGCTCTGAAAACCGGAATTCTCAGAAAACCGGACTTTTGACTCAGTCCGGAAGTGGTCCGGTTTTCAGGGGTTTTACTGTACATGTATATGTCGTATATGCACCTCATAATTCTGTGGTATGGACAATGAAAACTGGACTCCAGTATCATTTACAAATGTGAACAGATTTTATGAAGCTGGGGCATGAATGACGTCCCAAGAAAGTTTAGCACTATATAAGTTATCACAATGTATATGCAGGCATTACCATGCATGGAAAACAGATCTAAATAAGGTAGGGTAGACTCATTGGCTGCAGAGCGATAAGTCAATGTCGTCCAACATATTTTTGTTCGTCCGGAAACTTCTGTACCTCTGTAGGTCCAGATTTCACCTTGAGGCACACAGGACCCTTATCGTCTAGCATTACCATTATCGCCTGGATAGATTAAATGATTAGAATGTCCTCTCCTCCCGACTTTCTCCAGTGGTATTCCAGTGATTCATGACATTCAATATAAAAAGTGACTCACTTGTGGTATAATATTAGTCGTATCGCTCTTCTTTTTCATATTTTTAGAACATATATGAATGAAGCAACACAAAGTATGTTTGTTTAACATGGCTGAGTTGAAACTCGACAAATTTGTTGTCCTGGTGAATGTATATGTGTAATTGGTCAAATGAATATTGAAATATTTAGAAATATAATACTTTATATGAAGTATAATTATTATTTTCTGGGCAGCTAAAATATCATCGAGTGTTTGTACTTTTCGAATGCCAACATCGTACAAGAAGCTCGTAAGCCTAAAACTAGTAGTTGATCAGATGATCATCAGGGTCACTGTGTACAAAACATGGTAATTAAAACCACTGAATCATGTAACGTACTTTGTCATGTCGTGCAAGTAGTAGAAAGCAGAAATTCGTGCAGAATAACACTGACAAGTTTGTCAACACACCTTGTCGTATCACTTGATACTTTACAGGTTTACACATTGCTTTGCGCTGTTAAAACACTAGTTGCATCTCCCACGACTATAAATTCCACGCGTTTCGATTGTATAGCGTGAAAAATAGCGTGTGTCCTTTCGCGTAGCATATTCCAAAGAGTGTTTTATAGCTATCATAGTGCACGAAAATCTCGTGCGTCTAAAGTTTAATACTGTAGTAAGATGTGTAGTGGGTCATTCTTTTTTTCGATTGGGTTTGTCAAACCATATTTGAGTAGCTGGGAATTCCCTAGGGGTCACAGCTTTTAAAGAATGTTGGAAAAGAAAGGTTCGAACTTTAAAAAAAACACTATTTTGAAGGTTTGTAAGAGGTTTCAAGCCGAATCGAGACTTATGGACCCGGTGTATGCCCCTGTGATACACAAGTTGTGTACATATTGGTGCCGGCTCTCACCTAATTAGACCAAATTCGAGTGGCTGTATTACCCATGGGTGTCATGACCAGCATCAGAAGGTCCGCAGACACGATTCTGACACCGAAATATCGCTGTTTCGAATATTTGTCAGAGGTTTGATGCTCGGTCCGAGCCCCAGGTATCATGAACATACCCGTATAATACACGGTTGTGTAGATATTGGTCGTGGCTATCATTCGGGACCAAATGCAACGTGCTCAGGGACATTCTTAAGCATGCTATTCCCCCCCACACACACACACACTCTTGCCTCCCAAATACGTCGATATGGTCTCAAAATGATAGCCAGCACCTATACCAACAGCCGTGTTTCATATCGGTATTCATATCATGGTGCGTACTTCACTCCTATCTATCATACATGAGATGCAGACTCATTTTTTAGAATGCAAAACCTGCACAGGCTATGAGAGAATATTAGAGAATGTTAGAGATTGTCGGAGAGTATCCGACAAGTAAAAATTCCTAACCCCAGACCTCGTCCTTGTATTTACCCTCGTGTTCATGTCACAGTGAACTGATCACCGGTTACTCTAGCGCCAAACGTTTTCAGCACGTGAATTTTGAGTCATGAACTGTTAGACCTAATTATAGCTTGTTTCCGCCACCCAGACCGTCCTTCCTTAATTTTTGCCGCCGACCCTATGATTTGTTTTGGTCAAATTATAGTTTTGCAAAATAAGAATAATGTCAGTCATATTCTTAAATAAAAAAAAAATAAATAAAAATAAATAAATCCCTACCTACCGACCCTCCCTATTTTTTCAGAGCCGGTAGCGGAAACAAGCTATTTTTTAGGCCTTATGGTTGCGACAAATCGATAAAGATTGTACACATTCCAGTGTTCGACACGGTACCCAGTATTTGATTATTGAGTTTATTTTATAATCCGGAATAAGTTGTGTTTTCGGGGCCCTAGATAGCTTGCTAGCTGTATTATTACAACCGATAACTCCATAGACATTCAGGATTCGAAGATTTGTCGTTAGGTCAGAACATTGAAACCAGAACTTGTGAGTTATTTATTTAATTATTTGTCTGTCTGTCTGTCTGTCTGTCTGTCTGTCTGTCTGTCTGTCTGTCTGTCTGTCTGTCTGTCTGTCTGTCTGTCTGTCTGTCTGTCTGTCTGTCTGTCTGTCTGTCTGTCTGTCTGTCTGTCTGTCTGTCTGTCTGTCTGGCTGTCTGTCTGTCTGTCTGTCTGTCTGTCTGTCTGTCTGTCTGTCTGTCTGTCTGTCTGTCTGTCTGTCTGTCTGTCTGTCTGTCTGTCTGTCTGTCTGTCTGTCTGTCTGTCTGTCTGTCTGTCTGTCATATAAATACAATACATTATTCATATATTCATTCACTGTCGGTTGTGTATGTTTATGTACGTTTATAGAATTGCATTATCTGTTTCATTTTAAAATAGTTAATATATGTACTGTACATGTAAATGCATATACCTCGATTTAATTGCTATATTAATACCAGCCAGGTTTTTTTTTCTCAGTGGTACGCCCCATTTTTAAATCCAGGGTTTTGAAGTTCAGAAGTAGTTTTATTTCTTGTTCATACACGTCTATAACACGTTACATCACACGCGTGCATTCATTAACTTTCATTAGTCATCATTCGGTAGAATGGTAGTACTGTGCAACCTCTCCGGAGCGGCCCTCTCTTGAACAACGACCTCCCTTCAACAACAGTATGATTTTCCCACTTTACGATCTAACTATTAATTTAACCTCTCTAGAGCAACAGCTCTCAAAACCAACATCGTGATTTTGCTTTTCCCAACTGGTGTTGCATTAGCGATGTTGCACTGTATATAGTATCAGTAATAGTAGTGGTTGTAAAACTATTCAGCAAGCGTTTTAATTGATTTATAATTTATAATTGTATTACAAGGGTGCTACATTGAATTTCTGAATCACGTGGCGCGTTGATTACGTTTAAGCAGTTCTTGTAAAAGTTTACCAGTGATAAAGATACTGGTAAAGTTTACAAAACAAAACCATAAATTTGCAAATTATCGTTAAATGTTAGATTGAAAAATAATTATTTATCGCGTAGCGGGTATCGGTATATTTTATTTAAGTATTATTGATTGGATACAACCTTGATATTAACCGGAAGTTGGTATTGCGCAGTGTAAGAAAAAACGGAAGTGGATATTTGTTCTACTACGAGTTGTTGGATTGAGTCTTTGAAAGTCCTTGGTTTTCAGAAGATTGCACCAATGCAAGATGTGAGTTCTGCTCTATTAATAAACTGTTTATGATACAGAAAAATGACAACAATCGCAGAAAAATAACTAATAGTTCAGCCTCGTAAATACCGTTTGGCAAATTATAATTCTAGACGAAAACACCGTTTACATGAACTAGTATCAAAACAACCTCAATCTTTTTGGAAGAAAATGAAAAGCTTATGTCAAAAAAGTAGTAACAAATAGCAACGTAAGTTGTAATGACTTTTACACACACTTTAAAAACATTTTTAGTGCGAAAGATCAGTTTTCAAACAATAAAGTGGAAGATTTGTTAGAATCCAATGTGTATACGGAAGTTATTAGATGTTCCTTTTACTGTTAAAGAAATCACAAAGGTTTTATCTTCTCTTAAAAGAGGGAAATGTGGTGGCATTGATTGTTTATTGCCTGAAATGTTCATTGATTATAAAGATGTTATTTCACCATTGCTATGTAATTTTCAATTTTGATGCATGATTTTAACTGACTGCATTGTTTTGAACACTTTTAGTAACTTGCCGTTCTCATTTATGCCATTTCGCACCAAGCTGTTCCAGAGTTTATCATGTATACAGCTATCATGAGCTTTCATGGAATGGACAAAGAATACCTGTACACGTCCGTTCCGTTTAGACAGATAATTGTGTATGGCAGATCGTAAATTGAATATGTTACCAATAGTTACGTCTAAAGTCATATTGTGCTTCATTTATTACGGAGTTATCTTCGGTCCAACTAGTCAAGCAATTACTTAAAACTTTCATGAATATTTGTTCAAACCATTAAATATAGATATGGCTCAGTAATTATTCGGGTCTGATCTTGAGCCTTTTTTCGTGTAATCAATCGCCAATCTTCTGGAAAATTCCCCATATCAATAATTTTGTTAAACAATGATTTCATGTAGGGCAATCCATTATCTATAGTTGCTTTGTGCATTTCGATACATATGCCATCTATTCCGGCTGCACATTGGTTTCGTAGAGATCTCAAAATACGTATAATTTCGTATTCGGTAATTCCGTATCAAATATATTGTACTTACGAGGGTATAGTAACTTTTTGTCTTCTTTTAAAAAAAATATACTTCATCAAAATGCTGAGTTCTCTCAGTGCTGACGTCAGCACAAGGCATGTATGGCGTGTTTCACTTGAGTGAAATCATTAACTGTTTTATGACTTTTAATATAACTAAACAAGACTCGCGACATGTTTGCTGCTCATTTTAGTGTGATGTATTGATGATCTAGTGTGTTTTCAACAAAATATTGTCCGTGAATATGAAAACAAAGCCGGGGACATAAATAGAATTCAGTTCTAACTGAGATATTTATAATGAAGCGCGTTCTTTTTTCAACAAAAACATTTCAAAAATTAAGTTACTAGACATGTCGCCCTATGCATATACTATTGTTGATCAGCGTTAATTCCAACGTGTCGAGTGATTTTAAATAAAATCTTGTATACAAAATTAGTATATAATTATACCGCTTTATTATCCACTTTTTTGTGACGCATACATAGTTACAAATTATGTAATCACAATAAACATATATTAGTCTTCAGTTTTACATGACAAACATTTACAATAACAGTGTCAGAACGCATGCACAACATTTACAAACAATGCATTTACAACATTCATGAACTGTAAATGAATCACGTACGATAGCGAGTTTCAAAATTATCGTCTCAGTTTATTTTGTTTGAAAAGAATGTGCATTTAAACTGATGGTTTTTGTTAACTTTAAACAGAAATTGTTGGGTGCGTGTGTGGCTGTGATAACAGCCCACAGTGTCGTAAATGTATTTCATTGATAGTTTGGTGAATGTTTCTGGTAGCTTCGAAGAGAGAGAGAGAGAAAACTATAGCAGTTTTAGGGTTAAGTATGTTCCGTAAGAATGTCTCCTGGCTTACAGATGTAAGAAAATCACAAATGCGTTTCCCACAGGTTTATGATAGTAGTTTTTGTGCATCATTTCTGCAAGTTTATATCCAATAAGAATATGCTAGTTTAGATCAGGTGTGACAGTCGTGCATAATTTACACCCATTTTGTTTTTTAAATCACCTTTCTGATAAGAGTCTAACACTGCTCATCGCGTAGATAATTTAGGCATCGCTTCGCGCAGATATCCAAAGCACTGATGGCACTACTGAGCTATGAATGGAACTGAATCGTTTAAATTCATCATCGCTATTGGTTCGCTGTTTCTAATCACAGTCATAATAAAGTTTTAGTGTTTTGTTTACTATTGATTTCCAAGTGTGGGATGTTGAAAAAGTTCCTTCGATATTGGTTTTTTGTGTGTATGTGGATTATCAATTTGTGCTTCGTTTATATTTTTATGGTGTCGAGTACGTAACAACGCTGATCCTTGAAGCCTTTAAGAGTGAACTGGCCCCGAGGTTATAAACTTTAGAACAATCTCTGAGCTCAAATCTAAGTTCCGTTCTCAAAGTATTATGGCTGAAAAGATATAGATCATTAATGTTTAAATACAAAATCAGGTCAATTATGCATCATAATAATGTATCAATAATATCATTGTCTGATCATAATCCGCGACATGAATGTCATGCATTTACTCATAGATATTAACCATTTTGGTCGTTTCTTTTACCGAAAACAACATACACAAATAAGTGCATAATTTCATCATTAAAGTGGGTATAAAATCAGATAGTGTATGTAAAATACGAAACACTGCGACTTGTATATTAATCATTTCATTCCAATATATTGATAATTTTGTTGTTGCTGTTAACAAAATAGTGCCAGAATTAAATAATAGTAATTAAATTTTTGTGTTCAGACGTTCATTCAACCAAAGCATCTAAAATAAGTTGATACACATGTCGCGCTATTTATAACATGGATAAGAATTCACAGTAGACAGATTTATGTCGTACAAATGATTGTCATGTTCATTATATTGTCGTCGACTGGTTCTACACCATTTGGAAAATGGATGGAACTGGGGTATAAGGCTTGCAAACGCACAAACGCAGAAAATAAAGCGCGTTTTTACTGACTAGCGTGTGAACAGTATTGCGCAAGCGGAACATACGTATGCAAAATTCCGGTATGTGTAGGGGCGGCAGATGACATGAATGATAAGATATGGGGAGCAGGAGGGGTGACTTTAAGGTAACACACAGCCATGCACAAATGACAAAGCAATAATATGAAAAGTACCGACATATCAAACAACTAATCTACCCTACGACAATATGTAGTAAAAACTCGTGTCAACAAATTTCTAGATTACCCTGGGTTCATCGTAGTACAGTACACGTATCTCCTCTTAGAACCATATTGAAAATGCAAATAATGAATACGAATAGTTTAAACTATATTTGTTACTGAGTAATTTAACATAAATTGTATTAACTAGTTCGAGATCAGATTGGTACCAAACTGATTTATTGCATCTGTTAACATAAGATTCGAAAAGATCTTGTTGATCACCATAGAAACAGTGTATGGAATACGCCAGAAGTTCTTTCCCGCAGAATGTGACAATAAGTGTATTACATGATAGAAAGAATAGTCTTGTGGGTGAAAGGTGAAATACGTTGAAAGGAAAGAGTATTAGGTAAACAGATCAATTTTTAAATACGATGTTTTGTAGAGTTGTTATTAGAATATCAAAAAGCAACATTAAAATTAGACGAGAAATATACAAGTACATGTATATGAAGGAAGACAGTGGGTTTGTCTCTTACATTAAATGATCACTCATGTTCTACGATGTGAAAACAATCTTGTTGAGAAAATGGAGTAAAAGAATTCTGCGGAGATCTGTATGTGTGTGCGGGTCATAAAAACGGTTCTGTGAAAATTTGACAAAAATGTTGATTTTCCTGTATGTGTATGTGTAGAAGTTTCCGGCTCGCGGTAGGTCATACCCTTCTATAAAAAATGACAAAATGTCGATTTTCCATTATGCCGCTTTTCAACATTTTTTTAGTTATATACGGCGATCGGTTCACCTAAGCAGTTTTCCTGGACTGTATATTAACGAGTACTAACTTACCCTTCCACAAGGAGCCGGCAACTTCTCATATGGAGGAAAAATCGACATGACAAATGCCGCATAAAACAAATAAAACTCGATATACGGTATAATTTTTTGGAATATTTTACGAAAATTAGAGAAAAAGAAGCTATTCAGCAGTTTCCATATTACTTAAAGAATACATAATAGACCAGATACAATTTAGAAGAAAGTTCAACTGTCTATTGGTCAAAATTCATTTCCTATGTGGCCCCTGTTCGCAGGTTGTTCAGTACTTTTACCTAAAAAAACATTGTCCCGCTTGTTTTGTACTTTAACACACTGTTGATAACGGAACAAAATATGTGCACGAGACATTTAATCCTTCAGTTGAAAAATACACAGACACCTTACACATGTCCAAGTTTGGTTTACATAACACACGTGAACAATAGTTGTATCTGAATTGGACAAACCCTTTTTATTTCAGTAATAATTGTATTGGACGGCTTCACAATACGTATTACGGTACATCGGAATGACACAATCAAGCTGATGGCTACTAATTGTTCATCAAACAAAGCATTTTGTGATCCTTGGATAATGTTGAAATTTGAGAAATTTTAAAATGTATGCAAGTAAGAAAATTGCTTTCTTTTTGTTCAGAAATTTAAATTTTTTAAAGAGAACTGAATAGAATAGTTCTGAAATTTCTTCCAATACTGATCAAACATTTTATCGAACTTAATTACCCATTTCCATGATATTATATTACATTGTAGTTGTACTACGTTAATTTGAATATACGATAACCTTTGACCTTTACCAAGGTATATCTTGTGACTCGGGTATCGAAATACTATCGTTGTACGGTTGCTAAATATTGTTATGCTAGTTGTAGCTATATCATACCGATTTGTTGTATATAACCTGTAAATCAACTACAGTGGAACCCCTCCAAACCGATCGAGCCTGGGGCCAGGTCACGTGGCCAGTTTAGAGGGTGTGCCAATTTAGAGGGGATTTTTCAACTATATAGTAATGAAGTCGGGATCAAAACATTTGATCGATTAGAGGGGAAACCGGTTTATAGAGGAACCGGTTTAGAGGTTTCCACTGTATACGCATTAATTGATACTAATTTATATTAGCTCGATTGCGAAACAAGCCATTTGGCTTATATTGATCTCTCTCGAGTCCGCTTCCTGGATACCACACCAGCACTGCGTCCGAAAAATAGGATGGTGAAGTACATGAACGAAACCCGTCGAAGCCGGGATTCGAACTCATGACCTTCGGATCAGAGGACTGGCATTCTACTTCTCGACCACGATGCCTCACATACGCATTCTATACGCATTATCAAAACTATTTAATATATATTAGTGTATTTTTTGGAGCTTGGTGTTGTGAACAAATGTAATGATATAGACAATGGTTAGGCCTACAAGGTTTGTTTCCGGTTACCCGACCGACCCAATATTTTACTTGCCGTCTTTTTTAACAGTTTTTACAGCTTCCAAATTGTAGAGTTATATTATAATTTTCACAAATCATTAATATTACGGCGCACACATTCTCATACAGTGTTGCCGATATATGTAAAAAATAAAACCCATATTTTTGGGCATGTAACCGGAAACAAACCTTTTATTTTTAGGCCTTATCATTAAACCTGTAATACTCAACAAGAGAACCTAGTCCCTCGGATAAAACTGTTCATCTTTTTTACCCATCCTTGAAATAAATTTCTAAATAGTAGTTTCGTAGCTTTCGACATAAAAGTGATTTTAAGTTGATTTTAAGTTGCTTAGACCCTGAAGTATTCTGAAGATTCTGTCTAAATGTAGAGTTTCTGCATTCGTTTTGAAATTACATCTAAATTATTTGTTTAAAATATGCATTTAAGTGAGTTTTGACTGTCGAACAATTTCCAACTTACAAGAGAATACGGCATCCATCATGACAAACGTATCTAAATACCACACTATCCGTTGCGAGGACCGTAATTTAAATACATTCTGCATCCTGAAGAGTTTCAAACAAACCAGCGATCCTTAGCTACATACCATAACCCTATTAATTAACAAAATCGTTATTTCAACATCTCTTTCTTGTTCCCTAATTGTGATTGATTGAAATCATTAATTTACTGTTCTTATCTCCATCTCAAGGACTAATGTGTGGATACAATGATAATTATGATGACCGTAGAATATGAATCCGACGGAATATTACAACGTTTTTTTCTTATTAGTTTAAGCGAAAATATAAGTTACCTTAATTAGAGCAAGTCAAATTCTGGATATTTACGGAGGAATCCGAAACTTTTTCAGTGCTCAGTGTGAAAATTACCGTAAACTACATACAGCAAAACCTAAAAAAACGGACTCTCTCCGGACTGGGCCAAAATTTCGGTTTTCTGACAATTCGAAGGGAAAACAATGAGACTTGAAAAATCGTTCGATTTTCAGAGAATTCCAGTTTTCAGAGTCCGGTTTTCAATGGTTATACTGTACATATTCTGATATCAAAGTGGAGAACTTTCCCTGTGGTTTTGACTGGTTTTATCCAATAATTATATGTCCGAATCTAGTATGACATGCTATAGCAATGTTACTTTAGTGATGACTGTATATCGTCAAGTTTACATAAAATGTAGCGATTATCTCCCTTACACCGACATGTTCAACTCGTCAAATCCATTAAAAACAAGTACACTTTTAAGATACCGCTAAAAATGTCAATCCGCGCGTGTTTCCTTGTCTAAATAATCCGCAACACTTAATTTTACTGGTGATTCGGATACTCCGTAATTATCATTGAATTATGACTAGTAGTGTTTTCATGTCTTCAAAGCAATCATATCCTTCTTACAGGATGAAAAGTCTTGTAATGTTGCAAGGTTTTCATGTTTCAGGTCGTTTTCGCAATCTTATTGACTAATTTTTGTCACAGCTTGTCTAAATGATAATATAAGCATGTATTTTTATATACATTTATGTATTTTTCAGTTGTTGGTGTAACACTGCTGATTCCGCATTTCTTTATGCGTGTACATCATGTTCCCATGATAACATATTATGGGATGGATTCGTTCATTGCTACGACAACAGTACGGATATCTGGGAGAGCTGTGGAACAATGAGCCTTGAATAAGACACCAAGGTGTCTCAGCCGGTGTGTAAGTGACCAACACTTTTGAAGAAATAACCTTTTGATCGGAAGTTTGGGAAAATTTATTATATTCTTCAAGAACACTGTTGTATTTTTTCGGTTTTGTAAAAATAAAACGTCATTTGACTGATCCCGTCAGTGTGCACGTATTTATCTGTTTTGGATGCTGGGTCTGATGGGGAGTTCTTCATCACATAAAACGTAGATCAAGACAAGCATACTATTGAATAGAACTAGAACTTGTGGATTTTTGTCATTTAAAATGGACCCTATTCTGGACCCTTCCAGTGCAAGGAACGAAAATCTGACAGACGTATGCCACAGCTTTTATTTGGTATATTATTGGATAAAATGGTTCATATTTATTACCACTTGGTCGAAGCAAATGTAGAAAAACACATGTATTGTATACATATTGATAGTATATACATATCAATTTGAATGTGATTTTTTATCATTATTTGTATGTAACAGAATCCAAGTTATTAATGATAAGTATAAGGCTTCTTCAAAAAAAACATCTGTATGTAACAGCATGTACATAATTATATTAGCTGAGTCAGTCAGTGACCATAGAATTTATGACAACTTTGATCAAGCCCTCTCGTTAGCTGCTGCCTTGATTCGAACCCGCAATGTACCGTTAAGGAGTCCGGTTCAGGAATCCGGTTCAGGAATTCAGTGGTTTTCTATTCGTTTTGGAGTAAATATAGTGTTTAAGTGTTAAATGTGTGCTAAAAAATGTGCTTAAAGTGTTTTTGTATTCGTTATGCTCTGGAAGTAATATGTGCGTTTCTACATAATAGTGCTAAAATAATGTGTTTTTATTCATAAAATTGGATTATTATACAACATCAACCGTCTGAACTCAAGGTAGGCAAGGATAATATCGACCTTGCACCTTAACATTCACTGTTCGTTAACAGTCATTTATCACATATAATTAACAACAGTAAAACCTCACTTAGATCTATACTGCTTCAACATTAAGACCACTAGTTGTCGTGTAATAGACAATTAATAATGGTCTTAATGTTTAAGTTTTACTGTATACATGTATTCAATACAAAGAGAAACAGTCATTATGTTGTAATTTCTAATAATATTAGATGAACTGTTGAATGTACCGACTTACGTACATACTTACATTCAAAACGTAATAACAACAAATGCGTGTTTCTTTTTGTAATGACAATACAGTCGAACCTCTCTCATCCGAAACTTTCCAATCCGGAATCCGAACACGTCAGCTGGTCCCGATTTTTATTATGTATTTAATGCTAAAAAAACTGTCGGAGTCCGGAAACTTTGTGTTCCGAAAACCTCTCTATTCCGAACATTTTATCTGAGTAAGTTCAGATTAGAAAGGCTCTACTGTATGTTGAAAATGATGAACAATTTTCGTAACAACTCATTTTGCAGCCTTTTTTTGAAATTGAGAATAAGAATTTTCAAATTAGATAGGTTAGATAGAACCACCGACTTTCTGTAGACTAATTGGACAGCTTCCTCAATTGTGACATTTGTCTGGTCCCTGGTAGGCTTCAAACTCACAGCCTGAGTGGCTAATGATTAGCGGTCAGAGACCATAACCACTCGACCACGGAAGCCCCTTCACTTAACTTTGATTATTAATTGTTGTTAAGTTGATAAAGCATTATGAATGTATTCTAATTAGTATTTAAATAATTTAAAATTTTAATATTAATTTTAAGTTTTATATAATAAGTAATATATAATTATATTAATATATTGCATGTAACAAAGTTGCTATGGTCTTTTCTAGTTAAATTCTACTAAGTTCCTGTAGGATGAGGGATTTTTGTTTTATTTCCGGTTCAATCCACAGGTGCCCGCTTACCACAGGAAACCAACAACATATCCGCTAGTCAAAATGTTCTAGATATATTTTTACATTTTTTTCGAATTATTGTTATCGTTTGTTGAGTCGGGTGAAATATTTTCGCCATTACATCGATATAAAGTCATGTGTGATCATATTATTTCACTCGTACTCCATTTGTATTAAGTTTTGATTTTTTCCTTTATTATCGAGGTTTTACTGTATATCCAATACAAAAAGAAACGAAATCGTTTACGAAAATCAAATTAGAATAAATCATCATTTGAATAATATCAATTTTTTTACATCAAAAATATATGTTTGTTATATTAGCATTTCTTTTTGTATTGGATATATATGAATAAATATAGAGTTTTATTCAATGAAATTATGGTCGCAAATGTTTTCATGCTCTTGATGCGTTCAGTTTATTTCCTCATTGAAATAAATAACCGAATGAAACTGAGTTTCTTTGGGGAAACATGACAAGCTATAACTTAAATTATACCAAACTAGGAAAGAAATGTCTTATAATCACTATACAAGTTATAAACAATATACAGTCTGAAATTTATCAAATTTAGAACTATCGAACAAAGTATTACTAGGGATGGATATCTTACGCTGTTTTGATCATTTCATATCAAGAGCACTACCCTTAATAAGGTTTTCAGTTGATATATTGGAAGGTTCTTACGTAGAATTGAAGTTGCACGCGTGGTTAGGTTGGAAGGATTCGGGTTGTATTTTCTGCATATTATTAGTGACAAAAACCATTAATTGACTTTCAGTTATTTTTATTTGACATTGAGTGTTGGTGGTAAACTGTAAAATTGGAATATAAGCGGATGGTTGATTCGGAGTAGTTTTTAGAAGAAATTTATCTAAATAATGAATTCAGAAATCTAACATTGATAACTCATGATGATGATGATATGTCAATACAGAGTACATAGATAATATTGACAAATGTAAAAGTTATGATATAAACAAGAATAGTTGTGATATTAACACAGATATTGGTAATTCCTAAATACACACTTGTACTGGTAATTATGTTGTTGGCATACTAGTATACGTCTGTTGTCGTCTTCATGGTTCTATTAATTGACATCCCTGTGATTTTCAAGAGTTAATCTGTAGATTGTTGTTGTGTTATACGCCCATAGAACTAAGGCGAGTTTCTGTATTAGTATCTTAATTGGATGATGGCACACTGTCTGAAAGGTGACAGTTGTTGAAAGTGAGTTACTGTCTATCGTTCATTTTGTTTTATGGAACATTTGGATTTTTACAGATGTTTGAAATAATTGTAAATGATTGTTTTTTTTCATGCATATTTGCTGAAATGTAGTGCAGTTTTGAAAATGATTAATTTGTATTCGGTGTTAAACTGCGTGAAGTGCAATTAGAACGTTCACATTTCAATAAACTCGTTGTTTAATTTTTTGACATTGATTGACAGACATACATTAAAGGTGTAGAACCTATTTTTCCCTTCATTCCTCAACGCGAGTTTTAATAGGAAAGTAGCATCTCTATCAGCAGTCATTGAATAAAAAACCTTCCATGAAAGATCTATATTTCTTAAGAATTCTTCAAATGTTGGAGTTTTGCAAAAATGATTGTTTTATCAGTAAGAATGTCTTTTTCGAAGAAGTACGGAAAATAAATATTGACATCTTAGAACGCAGTAACCGAAAAAGGTGCTGCACCTTTTAATGCTATAAGTACGTCACACAGGTAATATAGTATTGCTGTCTAAATTTGTCCTGTCAGATTGTACTGTATAAGGATAGAAAAATATGAATGTATAGTGTATTGGTTCATGTCTCATTTTTTGTGAATACAGTTTAACGTTTACTTACGATGCTTCAGTTGTAAGAGACACTGACATGAAAAGAATATAATCATTGGAAAGCACCAAATTAGATCTGAGGAATCTGCTTGTAGAATATGTACAGTAATACAGTATGTGAAAGTGTTTAGATCTACCAAATATATTCTAATAAACGCCGTTAATGTATAAATAAAAACAAGCTGTTCGTTTTGTCTGTAGAGAGTTCTTTCATTTTAAGAATGATTTGCATGGGTGAAAGTTGAAAATTTTCAAAAACTGGAATTCGTTCTCTCGGTGCCGCGGAAACAATCAAAACTAGTTGGGCCCGGACCTTGGAAAACAGGAGGTTCCGGAAATTTTCCGGAAAAGTTTTAACCATGCATTTGAACAGAAAGCTGCACAACTAGAGCTAATCAGATTACATCATCAATCAATGAAATTATCAATACTGACAGAGGGTGCAACATATAACTAGCACACTGAACTATGACCTGTATTTGAATTTATTGCTGTAAGGCAAATTGATGCAAACCATCCCAGGTATTATATGTTAACATGCATAGGTGGATCCAGGGGGGGGGGGGGCGGACCCGGCGTACACCCCCCTTCCTAAAATTGCCCAAGCAAAGTTTCTTTTCTATCATGAAATATGATATTTACATGAAAATATAACCCTGGACCCATCGGGGGCCCTAGCTGCGCCCTGGACCCCCAGCCTACTTGTTCAGCCCCCCTAACTAGAAATCTTGGATCCGCCTATGACATGGCAATTTAATCTGATATTATCAAACTATTTATAAGCCACAAACCGGTTGTTAGATTTAGTGGTTTAATCAGAGTCTGTTACTGTTCATTTAACAAAAGATGTAATGTTAAATGTCGGAAATTATACTCGATACTTCTTATATCTAATGTTCACCTCATAAAATATTCCATTTTTAACAATGGTATTAACCACAGACGTAGATTTATAATTTTATTAACATTGGTTAATATGTTTGATCGAAAAACATCAAAAAAAATAAAAATGATAAACAAATAAAACTAAAATAAAAACAGTTTCTTGATATGCCAAATTTAAACAATGACAAGCGTCCATGTGACCCAGAACTCCATGAAGCACATGTGTTGGCATTATTTTTGTTTTCTACAATGATTTGACGCATAGGGTTCTCATATGTACCCATTTATCGACCAAATGATACCAAGATTGAGTCTATTCACTCAATATCTTTGACGTTTAGTCAAGAAGAAATCTATGTAGCTCAGTTTCAGCTGGAGGGGTTGAGGTAGATTTTTTCCACTGTGATAATTGTCAAACCCCGTTACGGCCCATTTATCAACATACAGAAACGAAACTTTGCTGCTTTACTTCCAATATATATATCTTATAAACAAAAATATGTAATACTGATATAGAAGAGATATCATTAGTGTCCCGGAACTACCAATGATTCGGAATACCTACAGAAACTGTATATGTGAAAATAATCAATATGTGAACATACTTGTACTGCCAAAATCTTTAGTGTAGACGTTCATCTTCAGCTTGTATTCCCTCATTTTCACAAAGGAGGAGTTGTGGTCTAGAGGTAGAGTGTCAGACCTCTGATCCGATGGTCCTGGGTTTAGACGGATTTCGTTCATGAACTTCACCATCCCATTTTTCTGACGTGGCACTGGTGAGGTGTCCAGGAAGCGGACTCAAGCGTGATTAATATAAGCAAAATTGCTTGTTTCACAATTGAGCTAAAATAAATTAGTATAAACTAAAACTAAGACTCTCACAATGAAACGTTCTCGCCATTCTCGCCTATCGGGAGTAACATGTATAATCAAATTATTGAAATTAGTAGAATGTTCTTGAAGTTTAAAGGGACGTAACTATAACAATACGGATACAAAAGTGAATTTTAATGATGCTTAACATGTCATCTATGGCCAGTCATTCATGGAAAAGAGTCTTCCCATTAACTTTTTTTCCAGTCGATATGTATACTGAGGAGGTGACTGATCACGCACATATTTGTATTGAATGTGTATTATCTTCATATAGATGACCTGTCAACCCAAGTTGAATGATTTCACTTCATTTTGAGTAGTAATTATTGACATTAGTTCAATATAAGTGACTGATATAAACGTTGTTTTAAGGCAACAGTTTAGCACACATCAGTAGTTGGTAATGTACAAGTATAGACAATCTTATAATTTCCTGCTTACGATGTTCTGACATTTTTTGTCCGATGCAACATTTTGATTTTAAATGAGTACTTAAAGACGCTCGTAAGTTACCAGAGAAATGAAGTTTCTGAATTCAATACTTTAAAAACATATTTTGACTCCTTACCAAAATATTTTATCAAAATCCGACAGATGATGATATATAAATGATATATATGAGGTTACAATGCGGACTGAAATCCAGCAATTAATACACGAGATTTTATCACGTGCTTATTTTCAGGAGACTAATTTTTCTGGGAGTACGAGGTTTTGCGACAAGGCGCGAGTTCTAATTCATATACCCGCAGTTTCAAAAGGTCATTTTGACCCGCATCATAAACCCAGACTTCGCAGCCATAAGTAACAATCGCTAAAACGGTATGATGGAGGTCAAGGGGTAATTCAAGGTTATTTATTCTAACCAGGAGTTGAAGCATTTATTGACTTTAGTTAAAGTGTGCAGACGACACCTTGAAAACTACGTGAAGAACTGTAAAACGACGCTCAAATATTTGTATTATTTTACAGTTTAATCCCTAGATTGTTCAGAGTTAATTTAAAAGCAGATATATTACTGACTCCTTTGTTTTTTAAATAATTAACATTCAAATTCCAACGAACACAATAGTCGAACAAACTATTCAGGCATTTTTGAAATTGAATTTGGTTATCGCTGAATATTACGGTGTCGTCTGCATACAAAAACAATAATTTAAGAAAATACACAGTGTCAGTAATATCAATGTCCATCTAAATTCTATCAGTCAGTCTTTAGATGTATGCCTCAATGTCATTCATGTACATTGAAACTAGAATGGGAGACCATTGATTTTTTTTATTTTCAACATTTACTGAAACAAAAGTCAAAACAACAAATAAAACCATGAATGACTTTATGTATTGTTTATTTAGTAATTTCATAAAGAGTTATGACTTTATATCCTAAGTATTTCTGAATTTAATTTGAAATTTATGCTGTTGTTAATGGAGCTATATACGTCTGTAGTTAACCATGAATGATGATGATGTTTGTATTTAGTAGTTAAGGTTTGGACACCCTAATATCAATTTTTCATAGCTAATAAAAGTAGTGGATAGAATTTGTACCCCTTCATAATTTATCTGAACATCAGTTATAACTTATGATACTGGCATTAGTATACGTTATATAGAATAATTATTCTATTCAGATTGTTCAATGTACTTGTATCTTATAATCATCAGCAAGTGGTTGGAATTACAATTTGTTTTATTTGTTAGATAAGTAATTTTTACCATATTGGCCTTAAAAATTCTTTCGTTGATGTTAGATAATAATACTGTACTATTGTTGCCATATGATTATAGCCAGCATTGGTGTTCCCTTTTAGTAATGTTAAGATCCACGTTTCTCCTGAACGGTGTATGTTGTTAATGTCAATGAATCTAACTATGTATAATTAGATCTGCATTGCACGTTATTACTTCTGTCTTTTGAACTAATTTTTCAGTAAATATGAAAATGAACGTCATCTTTGTTATACTTTGTAGAATTGCTTTCAATGCTGTTTATTATAATCTAGTGTTGACATTAGTGTATTCAGCTGTCCATCCAGATTGACATGAGGCATTCAACCACTATAATTTGCAAAGATTAGATTGTAATCTGTATTTGA
Organism: Lutraria rhynchaena; assembly: GCA_008271625.1. Lineage (NCBI taxonomy): Eukaryota > Metazoa > Mollusca > Bivalvia > Venerida > Mactridae > Lutraria > Lutraria rhynchaena. The sequence goes on from VIBL01000539.1 coordinate 38,942, forward strand.
AGCACATAGTATTTTTAGTTCGGACTTATTTACCTCAGACAGATTATAATATCATTGGTCGGATATTATGTGTATGAAGTGACCAATGATGTTCGTACACATTCTGAGATGTCAAACTACTTATTATTGATCATAATACATACAAATCGAAGAAATGTGCTCAAGCTATATATGCACTCAAAATGACATGCTGACTAATCGTATTTACATGTTCGGACAATATCCGTACATTCCTTAGCAGTCACATTCGAGTTAAAAATATTTCAGAACAACTGAATAACTGCTCCAATTCCAAATTAAGTATTTCAGATAAATGCGGTGAAAGTCATACATTGAATACGCTAAAATTCAGTGCTATCAGCACTTCGATTGTTGTTCCAACTATCCAAGAATTGGGTAACCCCCCCGCATTTAGTATCACGTTAAATAATTTTGTGGGTTTTTTTTTTGTAAGTTCAATTGTAAATTAAGTACTCATTGGTTATATTATCATGCGGAGAGGGCGATCCGCCTTTACTACATTTTGTTATAGTTTTGAAATTTCATCGCTCGAAAAAAATGTCTGTTTAAGTCTTCTGTTGAGTAAATAATGGGTGTTTAATTTTGATCAAATTTTCGCCAGAATGTGTTGAGAATTTACTTGTTTAAAACTTTCATAAAATTGTTTAAATGTTGTTTTTCCATGTTATGTTTCACGATTATTTAAATTATTAGGATATTTCCAATAATCTTTGGCATTAGATATACCTATATATACTCGCGAAACTTTTTTCTACACTGTTTTTGTGTTGTTTAACGAACATATTATAGTTTTTTTTTATTCTGATGACTAGCATTGTACCACAAATTCGATTTGACAGTGACATGAACAAATAGCTAAAGGTTAACATTGGTTAATAATTGAAGCACATACAATATAAATCAAGAGTGATACAAAACTATCTGTGGTGTAAAGGATCTTACGATAGATTCTGAATCTTCCGATCCGCGTTCAAATGATAAAACACTAAATTATTTATTCTACTTAACGGATAATCTACATTTAGATCTTAACAAAGTATGATGTTTATGTCGGAATCTCCTTGTCTTATAGTCGTATATAACCGTAGTCCATTGGCTAGTGCGCTGGACTTGTAACCTGGAGATCCGGGTTCAAATCCAAATTTGACAAAAATGTCGATTTTCCCTCCATATGAGGAGAAGTTGCCGGCTCCTTGTGGAAGGGTAAGTTAGTACTGGTTAGTATACTGTCCAGGAAAACTGCTTAGGTGAACCGGTTGCGGTATATAACTGAAAAATTGTTGAAAAAACGGCGTTATCCGTGATAATGTCACATACAAACAAATAAAATGTACCCGTTGCTTGTTAACCCATAACCGGTTTAATTGATAAAAGTTACGAGCGTGATTGTAGGCGTGTCCAGCTTTATGACTTTGAGGCCCGTACCAGGGGGACACATCACCCTTATGCTATGACCTATAGTTGGTTGTGTAAGACAGGTGTTTAGAACTAGAGAATTCTTTGTCGGCAACTTTTGGGTAGGATTGAGATATTTTTTAGTGACTTCATTGATTTAAGATATCGCGAGTTGTTGTGTTTTAATCAATGCTAGAAATAATTTTTCAGGAAATTCGTTTGACGTACTAGTGTCCCATCGCTATTAGTATGCTGTGGATAAGACCGTTCATGTTCCCATAAATTAACCTTAAATTTTGTGGACAATAAGCAATGTCCATCTAAAAAGAGGTTGTCTACTTCTGTCACCTCAAAACGGTAAAAAATTGCAGCAAGCTGACTGAAATAATCGATGACAGTCGAGTTTCTGAATGTTAGTTTAATAATGCCGCAGTTCCCACCAACGAGACCATTCAGTATTATCAATTGCAAATTGTCCGTTTTACGAATATCTAATAATTTGTATTCAAATATTAAGCACATGAAGGATCAGTGCGATGGCAGGTCTAAGTCACGTTATCTATCAGAAATGTTAAAACAGTTTACACCTGCTAGATGGACTAGACTGGGATCGAATTCAACACAGTCAGAAATAATGGAAGATCTATACGGATCCAAGTAAATGTAATTTCACACAAATAGGACACATTCTTCTGTAGATCCTATAGTTTAGTATCCTCAATATGCGAGTTGGTATCCTTCCATTTATGTTGTCATTGCGATTAGCTTTGGAAGCCATAGAACTTTTAATTGGAGGGTAAAACCTTCAGAAGATACCCGTGAATGGGGAGAATTTTTGCGGTTTGCTTGATGCTTGCTTGTTTATATTATAATCATTTGTTGATATCACGTTTATTGATAAACTGTCACCACTCTCATCATCACTTACCAGCAGGAGAACTGTATCTAGGTTGTAGGGATGATAATTTTGGTTCCACTGTTGACATGACCAGATTATTGAATTTTTCAGTATCTAGATAGTTACTTAATTAACATTGTGTTCTGTGCAATAAGCTTGTGGTTAAATAAAACACATCTTATCATAGAAGCACGTCTCATTGTTTGTGTATGTAACCACTATGCTTAAAAACGTCCCGATGCAGATAAATTGAGACATTTCTCATTTTATATAAATGTTAAAGGTACACTACATTATACTATACTATATACTTTTTATCATACAACTCTGTTGTCTTGTCAACGAATAGTTTGTATTGTCGTAAAACGCCTGTATTTGTTTCAATACAGTGAAACGTCGAAAATAAGACCACCTTTGGACCCGAAAAAGCGGTCGTGATAATGAGGTGGTCTCATTATCAAGTTAAATTGTAGTGACGTTGTCGAAATCCGGTTCGAAAAACGTGGTCGTTATAGCAAAGTGGTCGTAACTTTGAGGTATATGTTATGCGAGGTTTTACTGTAGATACACCGTTTATTGTCGAAGCTTTTGAGTTCATGTCTGTTGTACAAGTTTTAGATTGGAATTTTTAAGAATTTTTCAACACACACAAATTTTGGCCTGGGCGATTTATATTTGAAAAAAAATATTGAAAACGTAAATCAGGGTATGGTAATTGGTGTTGTAAACACATACAATGTAGTTAAGCATGCGGATTATTTGACGAAAATGCGTAAACCTAGCCTAAAAATCAATTTGTTACATGTTTCAGACTATTGTTTTAAATGTATCGAACTTAGAGGGCCTAATAGTTTTTGTTTTCTGTGACAATATACTTCGTCAAAATGTTGAGTTCTCTCAGTGCTTTGATGCGAGACATCTTTTTTAAAGTACAAATGCACTTGTCTATAGATAAATACGACCATGACCCTTATTGCGGGTCATTGTAAATACCAGACAATGTCTAGACATAGTATTAGTATGAAATTCCTATCATTGTTCTATTTGAGGTGCGATTGACGTCAATACAAGGCATGTATGGCGTGTTTTCACGTGAGCGAAATCATGAGCAGTCTATTCTTTCGTGATAAAAAAACTTCCTTTACACCGTAAATGCAGGCAAATTGTAATAACATGTTGCAATATAATGTATTTATCGTTGTTTATTTACGTCATCAAATAATTGGCCATAATTCGATAATGACCACATTGTAAGATTTGGTCATGGACGTAATGTAGCTTCATGCATTTCATAGAGCACGGAGAAAAAACGTGAACATCTGCTCAGTCATATGGGTCGTCGTCAATTGATGACGTCATTCGATAGTTACTTATTTTTAAAGATCGTAAATGTGTTGAATACAAAGAAATGTATTTAAAAACAACTATACAAAATATATTTACAATTCTGGAGGGAAATACAGATTCCTTTGGAATGATACCCTAGGTATCTTCTCAATAGAGCATAGAAACATCTAAAAACAAATTAACAAATTCACATTGAGATCCTTTTCAGTGACCGCTGTCCGCAGTCAACAATTGTCCGCTATTTATGGCCGATTAAAGAACGCATTTTCACACAGGAGTGAATTATATTGTCCATTGTAGACAGGTGTCTGTTGCTCACAGGTGTTCATTAACATAGATTAAGCCCAATTCACATTAGACGTGCGATTATTTCTTCGTACGATTTCGCAGTCCTGGGATGCCGTAGACAAATTGGCAACAAGTTCGGACTGGTCCGCACTAGTCGTAGGCACTGTAAAGGCAGCAATACGATACTCGCACGGTGATTTCAGGGGTCGTACGGTGTTCTGAGCTTGATCGTCAGAAAACACAACGCACGGCTGTTATACGGCACCCGCAAGATGGCCTTGCAACAGCAGTATAAATTTGCAAGAAAGTCACAAGGTAGTCCTTAGAATTCGCAAAACTTCCTTGCGGCCACCTTACGATACGCAAGATTTTGCAGGACTGTTGTACGAATGCCTTACGTTGTTTGTGCGTTCATTGAACGAGAGCCCCGAGTGTTAATTGTGTTGATGTCTCTAAGGTTGCCGTGCAGCTAACTTGCGAGCCCCCGAAATCGCCCGAAAAATCGTTAGGAAAATGTGTTTGTTAAAAATCCAGTTTACGTGGTTGTGACACCCCTGCAGCTTTGTGAATTTGTACGGCGGTCTCGAGGGTGCCGTACGACACCCATAGATTTTCTCAAAAAGGTTGGTCACAGATAGGTGTACAGCGGACACGAGGCTGATATGAACTGGGCTTTAGACTGCAAACATACAACTAACGCTTTGGTAATATTGTGTTTACAAGAGTTTTATATCGTGAAAATAATCCTATGTCCAAAATAGATTTTAATTTGTTACCATTTTCTCTTGAGAAATCATTTACATAAATATTGATGAGCATCTTGATTTCTCTCATCAATCTCAATGTTTTAGCAGTAAGAGTCAAAACGATGATTCGCATTATTACACGGCGATAATTAAAACGTTTTTTTCTGTTACGTTTTAAATACACTAAACACGCCGGAAGTCAAATTACAAAATCGTTCAATGTCACGACCCGCTCAAACCATTCCGGTATATTTGTGACCTGAACTTGAAATCTTTTAATTGTACCACATTGATTTTTGATGTTTTTTTCCGAAAAGCAGAAATGAATGCCCGTGTCTTTAAGGGTGTTGTGGTGTTCGCTAAAAATGATATCTTAAAGGCGTATACGGGGTTGATTTCGAGTCAGAAAGCGTTTCTGCCTGTAAGTTGCTTTAGTTTTCAAGATATTGAAGTTTTGGAAAGGTAGATTTTCGCGGAAGGTTGAAATTTTTGTTGGCGATTTTTTTTCTTGAAATTCTTTTCTTACCTATGTTCAGAAAATGTATTCATCTACTCATACTTAGTCGGGTATTTAATTGTACCTGTCAAACAATAGGACAGAAATACAGTACAACCCCTTTAAACTGGACTTCTTTTGGACTGGGCTAAAAATCGTTTTTCTGAGAGATCCGATTTTCAGAGAACTGTTGATTATAAAAGGGAAAAAATAGACTTGAAAATTTGTCCGATTTTCAGAGAATTCCGGTGTTCAGAGAGTCCGGTTTTCAGGGGTTATACTGTACCATTTATTTTATCATTTGATATTTGATTAATTGCTGGGTACGTGAACGGGATTACCCGTCTGGGCGGCTTCCTGCGTTCATACAATTAAACTTTACAATGTTTTGGTCGGGTTATCATTGAAATCATGAGAAAAGCGTGATATACGTTTGGTTACATTTGGTTGTAAACCCTGGAATTTCATTGACGAGTTAAGGCGTGTAGTAGTCAATATTACACCATTCAGTTCATAAAACAGTCAAACCCTGATGTGTGGCATCTTCATACAAATATCAGTATGTAAAATATGACCCATAATTTAATGTTTTTCTGGTAGAATCAAATAACGTTAGTTGTGTGTCATTTTTTATAAACTACTTCCGTCCACTGTTTTATTGTCTTTTTTACTGGGTTTAACACCGTTTTTCAACAATTTTTCATGTTATTTACGGCGACCGGTTCACATAAGGCCATACCAAATCGTATCTATGTTTAACGTCCGCGGACGGAAAGGTTTTGATCACTGAGTCAAATAAAAAAAAAACATATTGCAATATTGAATATTTGATCATTTGAAAGATCTTTATTGGACCATTACATGCTGGAACGATTTGCTTCGTATCAATATGCCTTCCAGTCGTCAAAATCGATCAATATTTGTTTTGATCTAAGAAATGGTACGTATTTATTCTCACTGAGTGACTGTTTGAACTTTTGATAGAAGCTAATATTTTGCAGCAATTAAGTAGGAAATTTGTGTTTTTTTTCTGAGGCACTTGTTTGTTTTTTTCCGGATAGCTAGATAGGTTTTTAAACCTCGATGTTACGCTAAACATAGACATATATTCTAAGGACCACAATGGAAATAAGGGATTTTAATCCCTTTTTGTTATCTTTTGTGTTTAAATATAATTGACAAAATCTCATGTTCATTTTATAACATATATAGTGATTTTATGTTGTCGTATATTTTGTACAAAAATAAATCTATCTATCTTACCACTAAAATCTGGCAACATCTCCAAATATTGTGGAAAATCGACATTTTGTCAAATTTTCATAGAAGGGTCTGACCTGTCGCGACCAGGATTCGAACCAAGATCGCCGGTTTACAAGTCCAGCGCAGTAACCACTTGACCACAGCCGCGGTCCCTTTGATTATACTAGTACTAGGGCCGATTTAGGCATTAGTGAACAACGCTGAAATTAAAGTAAAACGTCATCTAATACCTAACTCACATTTGATCCGGGCGCTGTGCGATAATTTAGTCTACGATTTAATTTGTGATTGTTTGGGGGCATCGGAGATGGCGTATGTGTTCTATTTACTATCTCCCAAAAAATGACTGACTCGATTCTGATGTAGGCTTTAAAGTACCGATGCGAATTTCACATCAACTCCCGCATCAGGGTGTCGTAGTGTTCCTGGATGGCCCGTCTCAGCAGCCGGGGCTTAACCCATACCGTCCTCTCACTGTGCCTCTGTCTGGTCTGATGCTCATCAAGGACTGTCAGGATTACAATCAATGCCTACTCTCTTCTCCTGACGTGCTGGAAATGGTCAATATATAATTATCATTTTGTTTTACATGTAGTTGTTGATTTAAAGTGTGTAAACTTTCACCTTGTGTTCATCAGCGTTTAACCGTGTCAGTTGTATCGAATAGGCAACATTTTCAAAGTTTAATTTTACTATTAATCTAAACTGTTATATATTTGATCAACATGTAATATACTTGTTCATAGTTTCATTAACTTTTACCCAAAATTGTGATTATTATTTTGTAGTTAGTTTATCAAACGACAGTTTACTTTCCTGTCCAGATATTGACTAAATAAACGATGTGTATGAACAATCAAATTTTATTACATTTACTCGCTGCTTCTTCCGTTTCCTAGTGAACTAACTCGTACTTAAAACCACTTCAGGGACTCTATAAATAAACGTAATTGTAAATAAACCCCGGATTTAATAAGATTTAGTCTCAATATAATCATAATGTCTTATCTGACTACATATGATAAATATCTAATAAACAAATAAATACATCCCTGGAGGACTTTTTGCTTTGTATTAATCAAGTTAAAAATTAATTAAATGTAATAAGATATTTTCAGGCTTGTCTATTTTAGTCTGACAGACAATATACGCGTGTTGTTATTCACAATATTCGTTGAAACACTTCATAATATGTGTGGTAGAGAAGTGAGTTAACTGTGAGATATATGGACGATGTGCAGTTCCGCATTTACTCTCGTGCATATGTGACTTATTTGTTACTTCAATGATAGACTTACGCACGTGTGGACATACGACTGCCAATTACCAGACAGTTTTGCATGTATGCAGATGCTGTATGTTTTACTGATATATGAAACTGCTTCTCATATATGCTAAGATTATTTCTTTTTTCCTTCTTCTTTTTTTCTTCTTTGATTCCAATAATTTATCGTTTCTATATCTGTAAAATAGGGTTTGAAATTAAATTTCATGACTATATTTGTAGAAAAATATGCATTGACAAACAGTTATACATTAATGCTTATTCGTTTATTTGTTCATTTGATTACAGATAATGGATATCTAAAAATCCGTCATTATATTCAACTTATCCATTCTCCTGTTACATCATATACCATGTAGTTGTAATGTATATAGCATGTACATTTATTTGTTAATTCATTTGTTTGTTTATTTTTGTACTAATGCTATGCTCATGTACATAACGTTGTTTTTTCATGTTCATATCTATGTTGCCTCATTGCATACTACAATAATTGTATATTGATTTATACTGCTCTCCGAACTTGGAGGATATATATATTATAATATGATCTAAGACTTTATTTGATTTTTAAAATCACTCACTAAATGACTCAAACAAGCGAAAACGAAGAGTGAAAAATATCAATGTGTAGTTCAAGGGAGGTAATGCTAGTCATTCATGTTGTTATGAATGTACACAAAAGATAGTTATGTCCCGTTCTACGTTATCGATATGTCATTAATAATTCATTTTCTGAATCACTTTAGTTTTTTAGCGTGTTTTATGATAAATGTCAGCATCTTACGATTTTTTACTTGAACTAAAAGTTAAAATAATCACAGTGGACATTTATACATCAGCGTAAAGTTAAAAATCGTACATGCTCGATGTATCTTCGCTTTAGTTTCCCTTTTGGAGCACTATGGGGAAAATCATGCTGTTGTTGAAGGGAGGTTGCTGCTTAAGAGAGAACCGCTATGGCGAGGTGGCACTGTAAATTGTCCACAATTTCCATTTGATTTTTTTATCGTAATTACCTAGAAACATGTAGAGAAACCTATTGTTCCAGTTATACAGTGGACAATTCCTTGTCAAAACTGCGACCCATCGCTGTGGGTACACTTGAGGTACATCATGGACCCGAGGTTATAATACTTGATAACAGTATACGAGCTCAAGTATGCACTGTCGGGTCATTTTAGCTAGCAGAATGACTTAGGATTGAAATATTCATTGTTTAGTAATAAATCAGTTAGAAATATCGAAGTACAAAATATGAGATTTGAGCTTGGAGACCGATTTCAAGTTTTATATCTTTGGGCCATGGGCGTGTTTAGTACTCCACAAACACGTGCATTCATGTATGTAGAGTATATTAGATATCTATTCTGAGTAAATAAAAAAAGTAATGGATGTCTCGTGAAGATATAAATATGAAATAAAAATAGCGGAGTGTTAAATCCAGAAATTCCAGAAACCCGTGTCCCCGCATTCTATCCAAGGGGACTAGCTGTTTTTCGTGTTACAATATGATGGGTTTGAAATCGTGAGCTTTTTTGTGGATTGCAATCGTTTTCTTATCTCCGTATACAAATAATGGACTGCACACCTGTCTGATTTCATGTAATGACAGTAGTGTATCGAGACCTAATATCGCGGAACCAGGCTAAAAATATAGCACAGAAAACGACGAGGCATCGAATCCTGTGTAAAAGTAAAGGGGCTCTGTTTCGAATTGGACAATTGTAAGCGTTGCATTGTCACAAAACATCTAAATTTATTTATTTATCCACAATAGCAGATTTTTTCTTCATGCATCCACATTACTTAGACTGTAGTATAAAGTGCGGCGTATCGAAATTTTATGCTACGCAAAGCGCACGGACCAGTACGGAATCCGAACTTTTACACTCAACTATTGAAAGCGAAAGTAATAAATTTGTAAACATCTGAAATATTGACGGTTTGGCAATTAGTCTTAATGCTAGGATTTGGACATTAATTACTGGCTTTTTTGTTTTCTTTTCTTTTTTGCTAAAATATATTTCTAACCCTGAAGAATTAAGTTGTGTCGCGGAAAACACAGGTTTGGCTTTTAGTTGCATCAAATGTTGATCAAATGCGTCAAAAACGCTGGTGTAAGACACGGTGAAAATGTATCGCCTCTTCCATTTTCATTGCTTTTAAATGGCATGCATTACTATTTTTCAGACAGTGGTTTAACCGAAGGCGCCAGTTGTTATAAAGACGATTTCAATGAAAACTTTATCAACTTTTTAAAACTTCTTGTCTTATTTAATGCAGACGATACCATCATTTTATAGAATCCGCCAATGATTTACAGGAAGATTTAAATATGTATTCAGCATATAGTGATAAATGGACTTAACACTTAAGTAAGCTATTGCTGTTTTCAAGAGGTTGACATGGCCAATATATTTTTAAGTTTCAGGGTGAAAGTCTAGAAATTGTTAGCGAGTACACAATATAATAGACCCTACTTTTAGTAGAAATTGCTCATTGTTAAATGCCGAAATCAACATATAGCTAAACAAGGAACCATTGCAATATATACCCTAATTAAAAAGGCTAAGTCATTATATTTACCAGATGACATGAAAATATATTTATTTATTAAAACTTAGTGTTCAAAAAATACATACGTGATACGTTTCTGTATTTTTACTGACTCCAAATATTTATTAGCAGAAACATTTACAATTTAATTCTAATTCCATTAATTGATTTTCCTGGGACTATGTTTTTTGGCGAAGTTATGGCGTTGATGAGTTCGATGTCAAATAGACAGTTTAGAAATGATAGAATATTTGGATTTCTTTTCGCTTTTCCGTTGTTTTCTACAGTTTTTTGTAAAGCACAATTGGTTAGCCTTGTTTTTTTTCGCAGAAATTTATGCAAACTAACTATAACGTAAAAAACCGACTTGCGACCAAAAGGTTGTATACCAGTAATCTAATGTACAACGAGAAAAAAAAAACGGAGACACATTCAAACATTCATTTAAGCAACTTATTACTGTGGTAAGCCGTCAAATTTTATTGCATAAAAAGTTATGCGGTCAAAAATAGTGAATGTTCGCCACATAGGAATATTCCGGAGGCGAGGGTAAACAAATTGAATATTAAAAGTAATGGAACATTCTGATGTAATAGATGAAATAGCTATGTCATCTCACCAATGGTATTTCCAGCTGATTAACGAGTAAGAAAGGTTTGGAAAAATAAGAATATTGTCATGCTATTTAGTATTTATGTCAATCTTACACGTTTGTTTACTTTCGTTTTGCTAACATTTTTTCGCATTGTAAGCATTGTCATCGCTATTTCATGCATTTTTCTGTCAAAACATAGTGTGCAGACATTTATGCAATCGATATTTACCTTTGACAGTCCTGATCTACATGTTAAATTGAAGTATTAATCATCTTCGGAACATTGTGTGAACGCAGTAAGCCATTATGCCGGATATCTATTTTAGCACCGGCGGTGCATTCTAGAATGTTTATCATAGCGATGTCAGGCATATTTTTCTCTGAATCTCGAACAAATCTTCAATTTTTGGGCAAGTTTTAATCCTAATCTTAATTCGCATAGTACAGTCAGGTCATTTAATGTCTCTACTTTAATTTAAATGTAAGTTTTATGTACTTTTAATTCATTTTTATTGTATAATATCTGTTTCTTTGAGGCTTTGTAGTCTATATTTTTGTTAAAAAGTCAGAGCTAGCATTCATGGTTCAGTAACGCTCTAGTGTTCCAAAGCACAGTTTTTTTTTTGTGCGTTTTACGTTGAAAACCGCACTGATTTGTTTCATGCGTTTTACGCTGGGAACTGCATTTTATGTGCGTTTTATAGTTAAAACTGGGCATATTTTTTAGTGCGCTCTAAACTGCACATATTTTTATGTGCATTTTATGTACAGTATAAAAGGCCGAACTTGAGAATATTCAAGGACTCTGCTTTCGATTTTCATACAGTTAAGCTGTGTAAAACAATTTTTGGCCTTATTCTAAAGTGATATTTCTGCATTATTAACACATAATTTATGTCAGTATAAAATCATTGAAGTTATTTGAAGGAGATTTTAGTAAAAACAAGGAATTAACAATTGTTTCACCATGAACCATAGTTGATATTTATTGTATTTATAAACACCTGCCCTTTCAATAATTATCTTTGACTTTTTTTGTATTTGACAAATTTATAGTTTTGTTAGTTATTTTGAGCAATATAAGATTACAATATATATTGAAGTAAATAATAGAAATTCTACTCATGGCTTGGAGTTATGTTTTATTTACGTAAGTTAATTTTATCTACTTTAAACACGTTTTTTGTGACAATTTTTGTCCAAAGTCCATATTATTTCAATTTTATTCAACACTAACATACCCCCCACACACAAACATGCATCTAGATTTTTTATATTATAGACAATCGACTACAATTATAAGGAAACCGCTCGGTACGTGACAATATTTTAGCATTTTAAAAGGGCTACCTGAGCATTAACCAAAAATACGGATAACCAGGCATTTTATTTAATAGGAAATAAGAGTTCTTTTCTGTTATATAAAAGTTATTAGAAAGTACGAGTAATAATAACATTAATAATAATCTTTTA
>VIBL01000193.1:600000-797333 GCA_008271625.1 Lutraria rhynchaena
AAATGTGGTATTACGAGGCAAAGGGTTAATATTTACCTTTCTTTCATTTTTTCCATAGCAACTACATATGTACAGCCATCTCAATTTCTGTTAACACCTCTGAAATGCATGCTGTTTGTGACTGAGACGTCCTGCTCACAGAGGACAGTACTTTCAGTACATCAACCGGGTAGTGGAGCATCAACCAGACAGAATTTGTCTGGGTACAAGAGTACAGTCCCTTTACCTTGTTTCCCTTCTCTGCTCTGCTCATGGAAACATTTCTATTCCACAGCTAGAAAATATTAAAATAAACTTCTTTAATAGTCATTACCGTTTAAGTAAAACAATATCTTTGTTTGAATATAAAGAAGTATTTTGTTCTTAGTGTGAATGAATAATTAAAAAATAAGAGTTTATTCTTTTAACTAATAAAAATATCATAGCAGTATTTTCTTTTGTGTGTTGTTTTAAATCTTTTTAACGTTACAATTGTAAAACATTACTTGAAAACAAATTAGCAAAAGACAGATATAATATAATAGGGGACCATTTGTTTTATTGAAGAATCTGTTTTATAGTTCAAGTTAAATGTTATATTATAATTTGCACCTGTCCAAGATGAGTGACAAATATATGTCATAATTATCCCTTTAAGAAAGCCAAATACTCTGGTAGGATACACCATCCTGTGCCAGATACTCCGGTAGGATACACCATCCTGTGCCAGATACTCTGGTAGGATACACCATCTTGTGCCAGACACTCTGGTAGGATACACCATCCTGTGCCAGATACTCTGGTAGGATACACCATCCTGTGCCAGATACTCTGGTAGGATACACCATCCTGTGCCAGATACTCTGGTAGGATACACCATCTTGTGCCAGACACTCTGGTAGGATACACCATCTTGTGCCAGACACTCTGGTAGGATACACCATCTTTTGCCAGACACTCTGGTAGGATACACCATCTAGTGCCCGACACTCTGGTAGAATGCACCATCTTGTGCCACACACTCTGGTAGGATACACCATCTAGAGCCAGACACTCTGGTAGGACACACCATCTTGTGCCACACACTCTGGTAGGACACACCATCTAGTGCCAGATACTCTGGTAGGATACACCATCTAGTGCCAGACACTCTGGTAGGATACACCATCTAGTGCCAGACACTCTGGTAGGATACACCATCTTGTGCCAGACACTCTGGTAGGATACACCATCTTGTGCCAGACATTCTGGTAGGATACACCATCTTGTGCCAGACACTCTGATAGGACACACCATCTTGTGCCAGACACTCTGATAGGACACACCATCTAGTGCCAGATACTCTGGTAGGACACACCATCTAGTGCCAGATACTCTGATAGGACACACCATCTTGTGCCAGACACTCTGATAGGACACACCATCTTGTGCCAGACACTCTGATAGGACACACCATCTAGTGCCAGATACTCTGGTAGGACACACCATCTTGTGCCAGACACTCTGATAGGACACACCATCTTGTGCCAGACACTCTGATAGGACACACCATCTAGTGCCAGATACTCTGGTAGGACACACCATCTTGTGCCAGATACTCTGGTAGGATACACCATCTTTCCCTGTTGCTTTCCTTTTTTTGATCGATCAAAAAGTATAATAACAAGATCCCCAATAATAGTCCAGTTTTCTTATCCTTTTAAACATTCATCAATCGTAACATCAAAATTGTCTTGGAATACAGCATTTTTCACAGACGGAAGTTTGCAGGATCCAAAAATTAACTATTTGTTAAAACTTAGGTTTAACTCTAAACACACTGACTCTGTTAACTCTAAACACACTGACTCTATTAACTCTAAACACACTGACTCTAGTAACTCTAAACACACTGACTCTAGTAACTCTAAACACACTGACTCTAGTAACTCTAAACACACTGACTCTATTAACTCTAAACACACTGACTCTATTAACTCTAAACACACTGACTCTAGTAACTCTAAACACACTGACTCTAGTAACTCTAAACACACTGACTCTAGTAACTCTAAACACACTGACTCTAGTAACTCTAAACACACTGACTCTAGTAACTCTAAACACACTGACTCTAGTAACTCTAAACACACTGACTCTATTAACTCTAAACACACTGACTCTATTAACTCTAAACACACTGACTCTAGTAACTCTAAACACACTGACTCTATTAACTCTAAACACACTGACTCTATTAACTCTAAACACACTGACTCTATTAACTCTAAACACACTGACTCTATTAACTCTAAACACACTGACTCTATAACTCTAAACACACTGACTCTATAACTCTAAACACACTGACTCTATTAACTCTAAACACACTGACTCTAGTAACTCTAAACACACTGACTCTATAACTCTAAACACACTGACTCTATTAACTCTAAACACACTGACTCTATTAACTCTAAACACACTGACTCTATTAACTCTAAACACACTGACTCTAGTAACTCTAAACACACTGACTCTATTAACTCTAAACACACTGACTCTAGTAACTCTAAACACACTGACTCTATTAACTCTAAACACACTGACTCTAGTAACTCTAAACACACTGACTCTAGTAACTCTAAACACACTGACTCTAGTAACTCTAAACACACTGACTCTAGTAACTCTAAACACACTGACTCTAGTAACTCTAAACACACTGACTCTAGTAACTCTAAACACACTGACTCTAGTAACTCTAAACACACTGACTCTAGTAACTCTAAACACACTGACTCTAGTAACTCTAAACACACTGACTCTAGTAACTCTAAACACACTGACTCTAGTAACTCTAAACACACTGACTCTGTTAACTCTAAACACACTGACTCTATTAACTCTAAACACACTGACTCTGTTAACTCTAAACACACTGACTCTAGTAACTCTAAACACACTGACTCTATTAACTCTAAACACACTGACTCTATTAACTCTAAACACACTGACTCTATTAACTCTAAACACACTGACTCTATTAACTCTAAACACACTGACTCTATTAACTCTAAACACACTGACTCTAGTTCATTGAACATGAAATTTGTTTACTTTTCTCCAGCTATGTCAGATTATTATGCTAAAATACCACCAGCTCTCAACAGGTCATATTTTTTTACTGCAAGCTGTGAATCTGAAGAAGATAACCATTGTATCTATTTTGGTGACCAGTATAAAGAGCAGCTTAGTTGTATCAATAATTAAAAGCTCTTGAATATGGTAAAATTTATTAAGTAAAATGTTAATGTTGAGACAGCCACATAGAAATTTCTGTGGGTGTTGTTTTCTAATTTTATTGAGAATCTAAAAAGTGCTAAAAACATCACATGTGTATATAAGCCGGAGGACTTCTAATTTAAACATAAAATGCCAGCTCACCATCAGTATGTACAATCACTGACTAGCTATCTGATGACAGAAATATCATGAAGTGAAGTAGATAGATAAAACAAACTGTCAGTAAAGTGGAAATGAGAACACTGGCTGCAAATTTAGGGGTCTTATGAATTACTCAGAGTAATATCGTTGTTTAGTGAGATATTAGCACAATTTATGTGGTACCATAGGTATCAAGATTCATAGAAATCAACCCTATCATAACTTGTTCCCAGTCTGTGGCACAGACTGCAAGAAAATTAATGTACTCAACTCTTCTTGAGTGGCGGATATGGTAAAACAAAATCTGATATATACATTAGTGTCACAACATTTGACCAATATGATCATAATAATGCATGAGTCAGTTATTAACAAGTGGAGGTGAAGAATGATTCCCACTTTAGTCTTACACAGAGTAAAAATGTACATCTGATACAATATAAGTGAGAAGAATTACCATGAGTTCTGGTAACAGGATTTGTATCAAACATGCTTACACATGGAGTAACTGAAAATATAAGATCATAATTACAGTCTGAGAGTGTACATATATCTCATGAATAATACACATTGATACCAATACAAAGCTTAAAAAATAACTGAAGTGCATTCTGGTTGTTATCACATTCTTGCCCATTTGACTGTTTATGTAGAAGGTCACATACATGAAGCATGATACCCGTCCATGAAAATTTGACAAAAATGTCGATTTTCCTCCATATGTGGAGAAGTTGCCGGCTCCTTGTGGAAGGGTAAATTAGTACTGGTTAGTATACAGTCCAGGAAAACTGGTTAGGTGAACCGGTCGCCGTATATAACTGAAAAATTGTTGAAAAATGGCGTTAGACCCCAATACAACCAACCAACCAACATGAAGCATGAGTTTAAAACATTAAAAATACAGTTTGTATCACTCTGAAAGAGACATATTATCTGCTTCTTTGTTGTCTGTTTTTCTAAATCATAAGCATTATGCGTCTGTGTGTTTTCTACCAAACCCCTAATTCAAGCGTCTACTGTGATTATTTTTGAAATATGTAAAAACTTTTCGTTTGTACTTAGTACTATTGAACGATTTTCATGAATGAAATTTTTTTCTCTAGTAATAGAAACTGGCTGAATACTGTATTCTTATCATATGTCAGCAAAACATGTTTTAGTCTAAAGACTAAAGAGTCACAATTACACAAGGCGGGTACATTACAAGCACATGCCTTGTCCATGAAACAAATGTCCACATTGTACAGCCCAAATCTATGGACCAGCAAATCAAATTTTGATAAATCGTGTCCAATAAATGAACAAAATTTATTCTGAAAGACATCCATCCCGTTACTCTGAACCAGAACACTCGTTCTATGTACATAGCCAGGGTTTCCACTGGACATTATATTTTTCTGCTACATGTACGGAGGGGAGGGTCTGGGATACAAAAAAAGTACGCTTAATTTGATTTTTTTTCGGCACTTGCATTTTTTTTTCGCCATTTGCGAAACTGGCGAATGGCAGCAGAAACCCTGCATAGCAGCAACTACAAATCACTAACCTTCTGGTCAAGATGCTTGGTTTGTCCAAGCGCAATCCCATATGGGTATCAACAAACTCAGTACTATGATGAAACTCATGTTCCCCCATGCTGGAATACAAAGCAACAAACACTTGCTAGGAAACAGGGACTATTCCAGCTATTTTCGGAATAGGCCCCTGGCTTAAAATGGGAAATATATGCAGCATGTTTCTACATTTTGGGAAATTTGAGAAACGTTTTCTTTGAATAAGACTTGCTACTGACTGGCATTTTACATGTAATAGGAGGCAGAATGTAAAGTTCCCGATGCGGGGCTCGAACCCGCGACCTTCTGCTTGCAAGTCAGCTGTTCTACCAACTGAGCTAATCGGGCATACAAACTACTATAAACATATATATTATATATACAACACTGTTACATTCCTCCTTCCTTTAATCAATTATTAAGCGACAACCACAGGTTCTTTAAGCTAACCCAGCCTTTGCTTCACCCTAGCTCTAGGATTCCAAGGCTAGCCACACACTCAAGGCACCAATGTAATAGGAGGCAGAAAGTAAAGTTCCCGATGCGGGGCTCGAACCCGCGACCTTCTGCTTGCAAGTCAACTGCTCTACCAACTGAGCGAATCGGGCAGACAGGCATACAAACTACTATAAACATATATATTATATATACAACACTGTTACATACGCAAATAAGATGATGTAAGAATATAGCGTCAGTGTTCCCACTCACGTCTGAAATTAGGGGTAAGCTTAACCCTTAGGTCTAAAATCTGGGGGTTAGAGAAATATTTTGGGGGGTATGAACATTTTTTTTAAAAAAAAAACATTCATATAGGTATACATCGTAATGGGTGTTTCAAGAAAATCGGCAATTCGTCCTTAAACATATTCGTACGCGTGTGATCTCGCACCAGATCAAATTGTGTGGCGTGATTTCCAATTTTATCATGGGATTTGTGCAAGATTTTACATGATTAGGAACACTGTAGCGTAAAGTGTAATTTTCACTTATTTGAATTATTAATGAAGAAAAAATACTGATATTTGAGTAGTATTGTATTTGGTTTTTGACCTCAAAACAAACACAGAAAATTCCCCCATATGCTGAAATTCCCCCTGCTGAGGGTAGTGACCCCTTCCATCAAATAGGATTGAGGGCCCTGAGTGTGATGTAACCTGGGACCATTATACACATCCCAGATGTAACACATATCAAGGTCACTATTACTGTGTGGTTTTTCATAAGAAATCTGCGGGTACTAATTAATTGCATTTTTTTCTGAATTTATTTACTATTTTTTTGGCAGCAATTTGGGATTTTCTTTTTTGAAATTGGGAAAAAAAGAAGGCTATTTTCAATTGGGAACGGGGCTGATATTTTGCTCTTGGTGATAGGGTGAACATGCCCTGGAAAGTATCTTGTTAAAAAAACTCAATGACAGTAATGTCCCAGCAAATGAAAACATGCAAATTTCTAGGACACAAAACTTTGGATTCATCAATTATTATCGTATTTCTGCCAGCTACTGCTTTTGGGGGGGTGTCCTTTGTGACTCCCTGGTTCAAAATCATGGGTCATTAGTTTGCTTTGCACGTTCATATATAATATTATTATAAAAAAGATTCAAGTTCCATAAAGGTAAACTCTAGTCTAGTTGTGAGTTTGTTTTCTATTAACCAAGACCTCTCTCATTCAGAAATCAAGTGTACAGACCTGATCAAAATCTCTACGTGTCCCACATTGTGGTGTACTGACAGGATTGATGATTTGGGAGCTTAGACAGTTGGCTGCTGTCGGTATTCATCACATGACTCTTTACTCGTTTAAGAAGGAATTGAGCCAGGCAAAGAAAAGAAATCTGAAAGGTGTTTTTTTTGCCTCTTTCATTTCGTTTTGTTCACAATAGCAGACATTTTTCTACATGCGTCCACGTTACTAATGTAACAGTTTTGTGTTGTTTTGTACCTTTATACCTTTATTTTACGTGAAATAGTTATTTATTAATACACCTGCTGGCAGAACAAGGTTTGTATACTTGTGTGAAGATAAGTTTTGAACACTGGATCAAACTTCCCCAGGTTCTACTGTTTCTAGTTACATGTGAGTATCATTAATTAATTAACCAAATAGATAACGACACAGTTTCAGGGTTTACTGATGTTTTTTTTTACTTTTGATTCTTAATATAATCACAGTAGAGCCATCACAGTATTTAAAATGGATTAAAATACACAATTATACTTCAAAGTAGATAAAAGATGAGAGGAATGACACACTGAGTTAACTTAACACTAGTGATGTATCATGAAGACCTAAATTTAGAATAAAATGAATGAAATAATTTAATCTATGAATTTCGAACCCTGGCCAAAATTAAATTAACCCTTATTTTTTTTAAAAGAGGTGGCAAAGTTCAGACAAGGGTAAAATCTACCTTGCGAATGTTCGTGAACTGAGCCCGGCGTGCTGGTAACTCAGCCTTATATACCCATTCAGAATTTCATGATACACTCTTTTTGAATGAAACAGGGGTATAATAAGCATGTACAGTGTAACACATAAATTGATGGTTAAACAATGTGATTTCAAGTACATCAAGTGAATAAATATGCCTTGGACACTTGGACACCCCAATGAGTAGATAGTTGAACAATATTATTTAATGATTGCTTAAATAAACATGTGTAGAAGGAAAATACCTTTCGATTAAATGTATTTAAGAAGAAGAAAGCTGGACTAATTGTAATAATAATCAAGCATAGATGTGGGAAGGTAATTAAAAAGTAAATTCTGCCACACTAAGACTTTAGTTTAAAGCGCGGCGTATCAAAATTTTATACTACGCAAAGCGCACAGACCAGTAAACATCTCAAATATCGACAGTTTGGCAATTAGTCTTAATGCATGAATTTGGGCATTAAATAACTTTTTCTTTTTTTTTGCTGAAACATATTCCTAACATTGAAGAATTAAGTCACGTCGCGGAAAACTTTAGTTTGACTTTATTTGCGTCAAACGTTAATAAAATCAGGGGTTTCCCTAAGATTTTTCACCGGAGGGTCCCCAGGACACCTATCTCCAACATTTCATGGGTCCCTTGGGATTTTTGGGGGTCCCACACAAAAAATGCCACTGGCACATTCCGAGTTGGAAGGGGTCCCGAGGATGCAGTGGTCACTCTCACCGCCAGTCTCTCGGCTGAATATCATGTCAGGGACGCAAGAAACCTGCGTCAGGGAAATCCCTGAAAATGCATCAAAAAGCCAGCAACACACTCTCGCGGAAACACTGGAATTATTACCCTCATATCAACAACACAAGCAAATTTCCAACATCCAAGAAGTTACCTTCCACATCTAATCAAGTTAATTTCTGCTCTGCTGTCAGTACTGTGATGATTGTAGGAATATAGGTCACTTACAACAGCCTTGCTGCTGAGTTACGTCTATAGCGACTTTGTTTAGTGCATGGGATGAAGAAATGAGCTGGAAAAATCAACTGGCTACTTGAGCATTTTTTCCCGGCTACTTTTCCCACATGGGGGGTTGCCACTTGCCTCATAATGTTTACTGGGAAAACCCTCAGACCCTCTTCTACTCTTAGTAGCTTACTGGCTGCATGAAAACATTTCTACACCACTGTGAGTGTCCATAGTCAGTGCTAGGATTGATGGGTTTACTCCCCGGTTAGAACCAAGCATTTTTCTCTCTCCTAATGTATTATAGTAGGTGTATGCGTTCAATCAGATTCATCAGCATATTTCATGGTATCTTTATGTATCAACCACCTGTTTTCTGTTCCTATTCACGGTGCAAATTTCTGTTTAAACATTTATAATCCTCATTCAAAACCAACACCTCCACAAAGAAGACGAACCTATATCGCGGAAAGTGATGGTGACTCTCAGTAACAATCCGTTTCAAGCAGAACATCTGATAAATCGATGCAATTTTTACGTGCACGTGCTTAAGAGCGTATGAATGCAAAATATATTTTAGCTTTTTTCTGTATGAAGTCTGTCTAATTCAAGACAAAAACAAACATAGTAATACATCACTCAACACATAAATCAAATATCATTTAAACCTGTCATCACATTCTTTTCAACAATGTTATCTCCCATAAAACGTTAAATGGATCCAGAAATCCGATCCGTAAAATGACATTGAACATTATTCCGAGGACGATTTGTTCAACCTTTTGGATGTAGTTTTATATGCAGTCCTATGTGAATTCACCAGCAGGCTCAAACAAATCTATGGACCAAAAGTGTCACGTAAACAGTATGTTTATAATGAGTGTGATACAGGCTAGGCCTATACTTCCATTTCTGTAGTATTGTAGTAGGAGGAAAAAATAAAGTTCCCGATGCGGAACTCGAACCCGCGACCGTCTGCTTGCAAGTCAGGTGCTCTACCAACTGAGCTAATCGGGCTGATGCTCATACAAACTACTATAAACACACACATTTATACAGCCCTGTTACACTCCTCCTTCCTTGAATTAATCAATTGACAAAGACAGGTTCTTCGCACGGACGCACGGACGCACGCACATATATATATACAGAGCCCTGTTACAATATCAAGACATGATCAGGAAAATGAATGAGGTAGGATGTTTGTCAGTAAATCTACACCATCGAATTTTTATGAAATATTTCAAAACAACTTATTTTTATACAAATGTTTCATTCGTTATTCATATTCATTGTATTTATTTGTATCCTGCTCTCGCTTTTTATTTGTTTCCGTCGACCCGAAACCTATAACCCCGAGATGTGTTCACCAAAGTCACGTGCTATTTATAAAATGATAATCCCGCTCTTGGAAAAAACGCGCCATTTGAAGTTTGACCTGCGCTTCCTTGCAAGGTTACCTGTGTCTTGGAAATTTAAATAAGGCGTTTGAACAGTCGTAATTTGGGTGATTGATGGCAACAAACTTTGAAAAAAATCATCGATTTGCGTGTGCCTAGTGTTTTGTGTTCCAATGACGCCGGGATTTAAAATCGTTTAAAAGAAGACCAATCGAATGGACGACATGGACCAGATTGTGTTTATTAAGTGGTACCAGACATTTGAGACTCATTCCATTTGTGGATGGACTTGTGTTAACGGACGAATTCATTCATGTGTTGCAGTGATATTTCTTTAATGAAACTGAATTTGTTATTGGGTGTAGGAGATTCTGTTTCTGTTATGTGGACCAGCTGATGTTGGAAGTCAAAACAGCACACTGGCGGACAATCTCAGGTAAGTTGTTGTTGTTATTTTTCTTCTAATCAACTTGAATTGGTGATTAATATTTCTAGGTAATCGCCCAATCATTCACATACTATGCACCATTTATGTATTAGTAGATATAATAATTGCCGTGTCTATTGATATCCTGTTTTAGTGTTTACATATAACAAATACCCCTTTCTGTTGCTTATGTCAGCGTTGACAACATGTCTGAAGTTAGATTTTTCATATTGATAGTTTTCATGGTATTAACATGTAACAGGCACATAGTCTTTGACTGCTCTGCAGGCGTACATGGTGGAGGTGAATGGTTTAGAACCTTGGTGGTTGCAACAATTATGTTGCATTAATCATATAAATATTGCAGGTCTATTTAATACATTTAATGCTAGCTCCTGGAGATAATATTACATTTAAGCGGTTTTAGATTTATTAAATTAGACTATGAAATGAAAAAAACTTTAGGTATTATGTTTTATGTAAAGCAGACATTGGGAAAGGATAATCTTTAATCATCATGATTATTAATCGATTAGCAATCCCATTAATCAGACATTCAATCGCAGGTTGTGATTATTTTAATCATGATTTAAACAATTAATGCTAAAAATGGTAAAAATTATGATTATTTTCAATTACTTCATGATTAATTTTGATTTTGAAAAAAGTGCAAAACCAAACCCTGAGGGGTTATTTGTTATAAAATCAATATTCAGGTGATACCTTGTCTAATTCACACCAGGTGATTGTTCCACTCTGATGTAATACATTTTGCCTTAGGGTATGACAAGGAGATTTAAGTCTATTCAAAAGATTTGTAGAGTTAGTGGTATGTTTTATTATTGGGTGCAACTCAGATTTTATCAAATACAAATGTTTATTCTCAAGTCAGTGCATATACATGATATTTTGCGTTATAATACATCTTGTAATACAAATGAAAATATGAGGCCTGACAATTTGGAAGAGATACGTCATCAGGGGTTTTTCAACTAAGAAAGTGATGCCGATAATCGCCGTCTTCCACTTGACATTTTTCCCCAAAGATACATTTTTCCCCTTGCTAAGATATATAATTCCTCATTGAAGCTATTCAAAAATAGCAAAGGCTTACTATTTCAGTTATAGTAGATTTAATTCTGCTAAAATTTTCAGACCTAGGTTTATCAGCATTTTTATGTAGAGTTCATTTGTTTTGTAATGATTGAGCAAACCGATCCGGAATTCCCACCTTTATAATGATGTCTGTTGGAACAATCCGAATGAGCTTATGACTTGTGATGGTAGAAAGATATACACAGTGAACCAATTCTAGATCCTGGTCCATGAAGCATTATGCGTATATCCACATGTATGATGCCTGGAAGCAGACACACATTTAGTTCCTATCTTGTACATATTTTCTGTACCAATGATATAAAATAAAAAAAACTGATTGGCACCAATTCCGTGTTTTAGCTGTCTGAAATATGTTGTTAATACATTTGAATACACAAAGTTTAAAGAAAATGTTCTTGCTTTTAGATTGAAAGAAACATACTATGAATAATCTGACTTACATACCAACAAACTCTACATTACAAATGAAAACAAGTCTAGGATTCAACTTCCCCTTGACAGCTGCAACTGGAAACTAAGACAACATGCAGACAATTTCAAGTAAGTTGTTGTTGTTGTTGTTGTTGTTTTGTTGTTGTTGTTGTTCCAATGAAATTATTTATTTCTCAAACAGGGTTTTTTTCATAGGTAGGGGTAAGGGAAGGGACCTTTTTCTCAAATTTGGGGAGATCAACACTGTATTTGTTAAATGGGGAAGAAAAAACTTAATGTAAACTGAATTTGTAAAAGAATTATTTAAAGATTTTTAAAGGGGAAAATGCCTATAAATGGGCCCCGCTACAGGAGGAAAAAACCCTGTCAATACTAAGTTTATCATTGTTACTGTGCATGGTTTGTTTAGATTGGTTTGTTTAGATCAGTGTTCCCACTCACGTAAAATCTTGCGTAAATCCCGCAATAAAATCGGAAATCCCGCAACACATTTTGATCTGGTGCGAGATCGTACGCGTACGAAAATGTTCAGGAACAAATCGCCAATTTTCTGGAAACGCCCATTACAATGTATGTGTATACATATCTATTTTTTAATACGTTCATGCCCCCCAAAATACTTCTCTTACCCCCAGATTTCAGACCTTAGGGGTAAGCGTACCCCCAATTTCAGAAGTGAGTGGGAACACTGTAGATAGATTTCAATTAAAGACATTGAAATATTCTATTAATGGTGGAATCTCATGACCTACACTTAGAACATGCAATTACTGTTGTGTGAAAATGTACAGGCCAATTTGACACAATATATTCAGTCACTGATTGATGATTCTACTCCTTTGGTGTAACTTGTACTTGCTATAACTGCAACTTATGACAATTACCACA
The DNA here is from genome assembly GCA_008271625.1 of Lutraria rhynchaena. Lineage (NCBI taxonomy): Eukaryota > Metazoa > Mollusca > Bivalvia > Venerida > Mactridae > Lutraria > Lutraria rhynchaena. The sequence goes on from VIBL01000193.1 coordinate 612,625, forward strand.
AAATTCTGAATAATTGTTTATTTACTTAATGATTCATTATAGAAATAATGAACATGAAACTATAGCTTATTTAAACAATTAAGAAAAGTGCTCTATAATGACTATATGCATGTATATTCATGAAAATTGGTTTCGATACGCATCATAAATATTTTAATTGGGTATTTTGCGTTTGTAATTGCTTTTTGATAAGCATCTTAAATAGTTTCAATTGCGTATTTTGTAAATTTTATTGAGTAAATACGCAAATACGCAGCTTATCTGTTGCTCTAGTGACATTGAACAACTTATAATGAGTGATTTTTCTCTGATTTCTTTAAAATATTTAATGTTTCTCTGAAGTTTGTTACAGTTCTGTACTTATTCTAGATTTTATATAGGGTAGATATTTACATAGGTTTTGAAATTAGGTTTCGTATGTTTTTGAAACAACCAATTATTGACATTGATGCTTGCCATTCATAGATTGGCATAGATAAGTAAGTAAGGATATGCTCACTTTACAATACAATACATATCGAGTTACAGTGTGTACGATACAATATGTATCGTGATACATATTGTCAGATGGAAACAACCTACAAACCATTTCAATTTTATCTACAGACCTCTACTTATGTGTCATACTGTATACAAAATACCATGTAATGCTTTTAACCAGTGTTTGTAACAGCAGCGGCAGTCTTTTCAATACTTTTCAAGCATACTTCTTCACAGTGTTAAATTCTTTTTCAAAAATATCAACATATCCTTAACTTTTAGCACTGTTTCCTGATACATTTCAGATACAACGTCACCACTAAAATTACCACTTCTTGTAGGTACATCATTCTTTGAGTTTAAACAATACTGTAAGTACAATGAACTGGCCTATGGCCTTGGTTATAGCTGTAGCACATACAAAGGATGCTGGAAACTTATTTTTAAATGCATCTTTGAGACGTAATGAAGGTTCAGGGTGAGCTATTAGGATGGGTAGGTGGATGCTCCGGTGTCCGTCATCGGTTGTCCGTCGTCAACAATGGTCTTATCCTCAGAAACTACCAGTTGGATTTACTTCAAATTTGCTTAGTAGAAGCCTTTTGATGTTCTAACTGTAATTTTCTCATGCTGTACCAGATGGCCCCTTTTAGGGGCCACTACAGCTAAGAATAGAAATACCTTAAAAGGACCTTTTCTCATGATTCTATGGATGGATTATTACCAAACTTGGTTTTTAGCATCTTTAGAGAGTGTCCTATCAGATTTGCTGAAATAAAAATGGTTGGCCCCAATTAGGGGCCACTAGAGCTAAAAATAGAAGTACCTAAAAATGATCTGTTTTCATGAACCAGTGGTTGGATCACCACCAAATTTGGTCTGTCGCATCCTTCAGTTATCACGAATATTCCTTGGTAGTATCCTTTGATGGTCCTTTATCGAATTTATTATTGTTCCCCATTATTTGCCCACAAGTGTACCTTTATTACCTTATTAGAAACAAATTAATTAACATTTATTCTGGTGAGCAATGCAGGGCCATTGCGGCCCTCTTGTTTTTCAACTTGTTTAACAAATTTCCCAAAATGTAGCAACATGCTGCTTTTTTTCCCAATTTAAGCCATGGGGCCTATTCCCAAAATGACTGGAAAAGGCCTTAAAGTTATATAGCTGTAAATTCATATTATGATAAAAATTTCCACTCTTTAATTGATTTAGTACATAAAAAGGTAATTTCAAATTGTGTTGCTAGAAAGATATCAGGTAGTGGTCTTAATATGTCACATCTGAAGCTGGCGATACCTACAATGGGTTGAAAGGGTTAACTCCCCTTTTTCAAGAAAAAACCCAGAGTTACTATGTCTGTCCTCATAATTACAGAACAAGTATGTAAGTGTAAAGGCTCTCCTTGATGTTACAGGTGTCAGTCTTAGTTGGATTCATTGTTGTCCTGGTTTGAAGGTTTGAAGTTAAACTATAAAAAAAATATGATTAAAGCATACAGTTTATGACAATGACTTAAACTATACACAAGGTTAGCTTTTAAAAAAAGCTAGAAGTGACTTGCTTCATCTTTTTATTGGCTGTGGTGTGAAGTTTGTATTTAATTACACTATATAGTAATTTATGCGTAAGTTTTTTCCTTCCGAGTACAGAATTCAAGAAAGCATATGAGGAAACATATCCTTGGCTACTTTTGTTTGCTAGTTCATCCTATTTGGCTTTTTTTGTTTGTTAAGTGCTGTTGTTGTTAATCACTTGATAAGAAATAGAAAGGAAGTGCAAGTTCTGATAAACCATATTAGAATGTATTTTTGAAAGAAATAGCCTGTTTATTTTCCAGTTGTTGAGTGAAAATTATGCAAATTCTTCATTTGGTAGAGTTTTAAGGCACATGCATCAATATATGAGTCTTCCTGGTATTATGTATTAAAAGTTATGTGCTTGAAACTCTTAGATCTTAATGCGGTCCTGGTGGCTAATGTGTGGTTTAGCAGCTAGCTGTAGAGTGTGAAAGACGCTTATAAATATCCAGATGTTGCTGACGTTTGTTGTCCTTTAAATGTTGTGGATTGAACACAGAGTTCTTTGTATCTTCAATATGATTTATTTATCAACAGCAGCAGTTTTAAAGTTCCTATTTATTAAATTAACAAAGTGCACAATAAGAACAATATGTTAAATGTATTCTTGGGTATCAATGAGTTAATTAAAGAAACATTTGGTGCTCCTATTCTTATATGTCCCATGTCTTAATTGACCTTGGTGTCACTGTACACATACCAAGTGGGTCTCTGTTCCTACACTGGGAAGTGAAATGATTCTTTGTACACTAATTCATCATACAGATGTTACCTGAGTTGAAGTTTGTAGTTTTTACGAGTTCAAATTGTCTTTTGAAAAATGTGGTATTTCAGTAAAATCAACAGTTTCTGCATAAATTTCGGTAAGATTTACCTCTTGTTTGACAATCACAGACTTGCAGAACTGAGCATAATGTTGTGCAATGAAATTCCAGTTTAGAGAGTTCACAAAAAAAGAGATGCAGAAAACTGGGTGAAAAATATTTTTGTATGATTAAATAAAAACATGCTTTCTTAAGATCATTTGAGTAAATTGTATTAAATCAAAATTCAATGTTTACAGAATACGTCATCAAGAAATCAACAGTGAAAAAGTAGACAACAAAAATTGACTATTAATTTATTTTTTCTTTGGGCATAAAACTGTAGCCATGTCAAGTTAAACATAGTTTTGTGCTGAAAATTAATGAATAATTGAAAAATGTCTTTGCGCAAAACTGTAACTTTGTCAAGTTAGATATAGTTCCGTCCTGAAAATTAATGAATTAACCTAGTGTTTCCAACCACCTCCAAATAAAGGCCACCCTGTGAATATAGACCATTCTTTGAAAACTGTCACCGATTATTTAGAACAAACTGACCTCTGATTAAAGGTCACCTGTTAATTTGTCTCCCAAATGTGACATTTGTTCAGGTTAGACATAGTTGTATGCTTTAAGTATGTGTTGTATCCAACCAAATAATGCAAAGCAAGGACAAAATCAACTAAGGTATAAGTTATAAATTTAATTTCACAAATGACAAAATCAGTATTGAACATAATTTAAAATATTCTATCAGACATACTGTTAACATACATCTAATTAACATGATGGTTCATAGTTACATATTGGCAGTGTAATCAAATAAATTTCATTAAAATATGTTCGTTCAAACAAGCATTTTCATCAAAAATCAAGAAATTATAACATAAAATTGCTCTAAACAATTTAACACATACTTAAGAACAAATGTCTTCAAAAACTGATAACAATTGTAAACAATGAAAGTGACCAACATCATGAAAATTTCCTATCTTGTTGTATGTCATTATATCATCAATTATGTGTAATTGGGTACTTCATGCGCAAGAAGTGTATAGAACATGTGATGAGCATGAGGAATAACACCTGACTTGCATAGTGATTTCAGATCCCTGTATTTCTTAATGTTATTTTAATATAGTCTTTCAACAGTCTATCAAGCACAATATTTCTCCACATCCAATGCTTTTAGTGATCTTATTCTCTTAGCTGAATCAAGATGATACACTGATCCATCATAACCATACTTGATTTTTTATCCTATTTGGGTTGCTGGACTCTGTATAAAATGACTTATAACAGTCCATCAGATCTTATTTCGAACAGAGTCAAGGTCCAAACTTCTGAGAATTTTTTATAAAGACTTAAAGTAAAAGATGTTATGAAGGACATTTCCTTAAATACAAATGGATTCTTTTGATTGGCATTTCAAATAATAGTAGCCCATTGATCAGATGGTAAATGCAAATAGAGTGATTCCACCTTTCAATGCAAGCATGAACTGAATCATTCTCAATCTGTGCTGCCCCGTTTACAAATACTTTTGTTCCACAGATTCTAATTTCAATTTTATATGCCCATTTGAAAAATGGGACATATTATAGTTTCACCTGCGACAGGCAGGCAGCATCCACTGTGATGTCCACTCAATAACTTATGTATTTTTTTACCTATATTTATGAACCTAGTCAAAATGTGTATTGGCATAAAATAAAGGCCAAGTATGATACCCATCCAATTTGGTTTTACCAATTTTGAGCCCTTTGTCAAAATTTTGTAAATTTGGCCTTGTCCATTCTGTAATTCATACAATTCTTATCCAAACAGTGACAAAATAAGGAAGGTTGTACACTGACAAGATATCTTGCCTAAGTTTGATAGCCTTCAAGTTACTCCCCCTTATTTGTAACAATTTCCTCGAATTAGCCTTGTCTGCTCTCCAATTGGAAATTAGTATGTGTGGAATGTGACACCATGCTGCCCGACTGGGGTCTCTTCCTTCCAGGTAGTTTGGAGCAGTTTGTAATGGACAGAGCATATATAGCACATTAGTATAATGCATTTATCGGCATTGGTAATCAGTTTGTCACTATTTCCTGCTATTTTTGAATTTCACTTTGATGATTTGTCCATTATCTGATACCTTTCAGAACAGTGATTTTCATTGTCCTCTATGTTTTATAATTCTCTATAGTCCACTGTTGTTAGTCCTGGTCGCATGGTCATAATTGCTATGATACTAATTTAGTCCAATTTTACACATCGGGCCAAAAAAATTCAGTCATTTTCACATAACTCATAGATCTCTACTTTGGTTTAGTTTAATAACTTAAATTCAATCTGCATATTCTACTTGCCATCACATCATAAAGGAGCATATTTTGCAATAGTCAGCGCTTTTGTTGAATGTGTGCCAGAGCATTGAAAGAAACACATTACACAATGTAACACTTTGTTCAAAGTTTGTGAGTTCTAGAGGTACTTATTCTAATATAACTAAATCATCAGTGAAATTCATATCCTGATCCCTGTCTTCAAATAGCTCTGTGTTGACAGTTACTTCATTAATTTCAGTTTCAAAAATATATAATTCTTCTAAACCAGAATGTTCTTCTTGGTCAGCAGTTACTGGTTCCATTATCACATCTTGATTCATGTTTGTGTCTACAATACTTGGGCTCTAATTGACTGACTGTGATTATTTTCTTATCATTATTAATTGTAGAATTGTCCATGTTTCTATTCCTTTAGGTTTTATGTTAAACTTTTCTTTTCTTTCTGATAACTAAGTCAGAATCTGATGAAATGGTTTCAGGGGAATTTTCATTTAACAATTCTTTTTCAAAGAAGTAAACTTATATTCGCCACCTGACAAGATTCTCTCAGTATCTGGTGTTTGTTCATCATGTGTTAATAGTTTTGAGAACTTTGATAATGGTATATCATCAGTTCGGATGATTCAGACTGAGAGAGTAATATACCATCACTATTAATCAATACAGACTCATTATGAGACGTGTCACTTAAACAGCTTTGGTCAATTTCATCTTCTTAATCTTTTCTTGGTTTTCTTTAATGATTTGAAGAATGCAGCTATATTCTCCTTCTGATATCTCTGAAAACACTTCAAAATCACCTTATTCATTTGCTACTGATTTTTCTATGATATTCACATAAGTAGGTTCAAAAGGTTTCATAAATGGCCTGACTTTGTCATTTGTTGCCCAATTCAAAAGTGGTAAAAAGCATTATTATCGGCTGCCTCCCTTACAATAAAATGCAAAAATAGCATCAATTCTAACATATACTCTAGAGAAACCATTTTTTTAAAAAAAAGACTACAAATCAATTGCAACACAGGGCTCTCAATCTCCCGAAGTTTGGACCGAACTTTGGCCCCATTCCCCACCTCTGGAATATACATTTTTCCCCTTTTTTGTTAAAAATTCCCCCACCTGAGAAAAAAAACTGTGAAAAACTTATGTAGTCTTGTAATTTTTTCTGTTAAACAAATGGCTAGATAAATGTGGAGTTCGCCTAGTGAGATAGCATAAGTTTTTTGTACATTCGGAGCCAGTCTCTAGGAGGAGAATCTGGGTTTAGCACATGGCGGCACAGGAAACAGTGCGATAGTAGGGCTCTCGATCTCCCGAATTTTGGGCCAAAATTCGGCCCCATTTTCTCAATCTAGAATATACTTTTTTCCCCTTTTTTGTTTAAAATTCCCCAAACTGAGAAAAAAAATAAAAACTGCAAAAACCATATGTAGTCTTGTTATTTTTTCCTTATTTGTTTTACACATGATGACACAGGAAACGATGCGATAGCAGAGTTCTTGATCTCGCGACTTTGGGGCCATTTCCCCACATCTCGAATGTACTTTTTTCCCTTTTTTTGGTTAAACACTGCCCCAGCTGAGAAAAAAATAAAATCTTTGAAAAACATACATAGTCTTGTTATTTTTTCTTTACTTTTTTCCCCTATTTTTGGTAAAATTTCCTCATCCCCCAAAAGAGCGAGAGAGAGCCATTTTAACACCAAACAGTGAGTGTTTGTTCTTTTACTATTAACCTGTGATGGTTAACTTATATGTACTGATGGCAATATATATCAAAAAAGTGCTAGGCTTAAATTATCCAAGTATTTGGGCATTGGTAATGTACAAAGCCCAAATATTGGACCATAGTTTTAAGCTATGATGTGCAATAAATTATTATTATGATCATCAGTGTATTGACAGAGCTCTCAATCTCTCAAATTTGGCGCCGAAATTCAGTCCCATTCCCGCACCTTTGGAATATATTTTTTCCCCTTTTTTGTTAAAAATTCCCCTAGCTGAGGAAAAAAATAAAAACTGTAAAAAACATACGTAGTCTTGTTATTTTTTCCGTTAAACAAATGGCGAGATAAAAGTGGAGTCCGCCTCGCGAGATAGCATAAGCATGCGGTGTTTTGTACATTCGGTACTGATCTCTAGGAGAGGAATCCTTTTTACACATGACAACACAGGAAACAGTGCGATAGCAGAGTTCTCGATCTCCCGACTTTGGGGCCATTTCCCCACATCTGGAATATACTTTTTTTCCCTTTTTTGGTTAAAAGCTGCCCCAGCTGAGAAAAAAATAAAATCTTTGAAAAACATACATAGTCTTGTTATTTTTTCTTTACTTTTTTCCTCTATTTTTGGTAAAATTTCCTCATCCCCAAAAAGAGCGAGAGAGAGCCATTTTAACACCAAACAGTGAGTGTTTGTTCTTTTACTATTAACCTGTGATGGTTAACTTATATGTACTGATGGCAATATATATCAAAAAAGTGCTAGGCTTAAATTATCCAAGTATTTGGGCATTGGTAATGTACAAAGCCCAAATATTGGACCATAGTTTTAAGCTATGATGTGCAATAAATTATTATTATGATCATCAGTGTATTGACAGAGCTCTCAATCTCTCAAATTTGGCGCCGAAATTCAGTCCCATTCCCGCACCTTTGGAATATATTTTTTTCCCCTTTTTTGTTAAAAATTCCCCTAGCTGAGGAAAAAAATAAAAACTGTAAAAAACATACGTAGTCTTGTTATTTTTTCCGTTAAACAAATGGCGAGATAAAAGTGGAGTCCGCCTCGCGAGATAGCATAAGCATGCGGTGTTTTGTACATTCGGTACTGATCTCTAGGAGAGGAATCCTTTTTACACATGACAACACAGGAAACAGTGCGATAGCAGAGTTCTCGATCTCCCGACTTTGGGGCCATTTCCCCACATCTGGAATATACTTTTTTTCCCTTTTTTGGTTAAACACTGCCCCAGCTGAGAAAAAAATAAAATCTTTGAAAAACATACATAGTCTTGTTATTTTTTCTTTACTTTTTTCCCCTATTTTTGGTAAAATTTCCTCATCCCCCAAAAGAGCGAGAGAGAGCCATTTTAACACCAAACAGTGAGTGTTTGTTCTTTTACTATTAACCTGTGATGGTTAACTTATACGTACTGATGGCAATATATATCAAAAAAGTGCTAGGCTTAAATTATCCAAGTATTTGGGCATTTGTAATGTACAAAGCCCAAATATTGGACCATAGTTTTAAGCTATGATGTGCAATAAATGATTATATTATGATCATCAGTGTATTGACAGAGCTCTCAATCTCCCAAATTTGGCGCCAAAATTCAGCCACATTCCCCCACCTTTGGAATATATTTTTTTCCCCTTTTTTGTTAAAAATTCCCCTAGCTGAGAAAAAAAAAAAAAACTGTAAAAAAACATATGTAGTCTTGTTATTTTTTCCGTTAAACAAATGGCGAGATAAATGTGGAATCCGCCTCGCAAGATAGCATAAGCTTGCGGTGTTTTGTACTTTCGGTACTGATCTCTAGGAGAGGAATCCTTTTTACACATGACAACACAGGAAACTGTGCGATAGCAGAGTTCTCGATCTCCTGACTTTGGGGTCATTTCCCCACCTTTGGAACATATTTTTTCCCCTTTTTTGTTAAAAATTCCCCCAGCTAAGAAAAAAAATAAAAACTGTAAAAAACATATGTAGTCTTGTTATTTTTTCCGTTAAACAAATGGCTAGATAAACGTGAAGTCTGCCTTGTGTGATATATAAGCATGCTGTTTTTTGTACATTTGGTACAGGTCGCTAGGAGAGGAATCTAGGTTTTATACATGGCGACACAGGAAACGGTGCAATAGGAGGCTCTCAATCTCCCGAATTTGGGGCCAAAATTCGGCCCTATTCCCCCACCTCTGGAATATACTTTTTTCTCCTATCTCTGGTAAAAATTCCCCCAGAAAATAAATTATTGATAAAAATGATGCGAAATGTGCCATAATTGATGTGTTATTCAACCAAAAATCAATTGAAAAGAGAATGTACACGTTTAAATTTACTTCTTCAATAAAATTTTAAACAGGTTATGTTATATTAATTAAGCTTTTGAAAGTCCCCCTTGAACTGAAAATGATGCGGAATTCCCACTTCCCAGGACCCCGGCTCCAGTCCCCCGAGAGAGAGCCTTAGTTCAATAGAAATCAAAACATACAACATACTGAACTTTTCACTAGATGTCAAAACTGCTGACCACTTCTTGCTATTTTTTTTTACCAAAGCATTTGATAGAGCTTTTGCAAATCTTAATTCTCCTAATGTTTTTTTTTCATTCTCATCTATCATTTTTCATACTTGTAACACAAAGTTGCAGATTCAACTGTGCAACTAAATTGCATTAATAGATTTACAGGAATATCGCAAGTACATACAAGTTTATTTTACAAACATTTTACATCATTCAGAACATTATGAGCATCATATGTTTCTTCCATTTTGCTGTATTAGGATTCTTAATTTGGACAATAGCTTTTGAAAAGAGGTACCATGTGGATTATTCCAGAAATAGTAGCTTTTGTTGCATTTAATAAATTTCATTGCTCATATGCTCCGGCTAGACATGGAAAGTCACTTACAGGGCCTTTTTTCCTTCTATAATAGAGGCAGATATTCAGTGACTTTCCAGTTGCAAAAAGCCTCTTTTTCCCCTATCTGGTGAAATGCTGGGTCAGGCATTGTTTATTGATGTACCTTGAAAGTCAGTCTACCCTTCCTCAATTTGACTGAAAGTCAATACCCCTTCCCATTTTTTTTTAAAAAGGCCCCGACTTAGTCAGTATGACCCACAAAAATCTTAGGTTTTCTACTGTGTAACCATGTTAAAATAGTTCAGCCTTTACCGGTTTACCATTACAGAACATAACATTTTCATTCTAAGACAAACCAATAACAGCAGGAGAAATATCTTGTACTGGAATTATGTTCATACTGTGTGTCTGAAACTGTAGCAATTTGAGTCAAATTACATTCCTTATGAAGAAATGTTTGATATCACAAAACAATTTTTATAACATTTGTAAATCACTGACATGTGTTGTAGCTGGAGCAATTACAGCAGCATGTATTTTGGTAATGTCTGGTATTGGCTGTTGCAGTAGCTGTCTGGTATTAAGGTCCTTCTATCTTTTCAGTTTGTGATGTTAATGACTTTTATTCAGTTTCTTCTGAAGTTTCTGTTTTTTGATTTCTTGTGTACATTCGTATTGGAATTATTCCCACTTTTTTGGAATCATGTCTTGTAACAAATATTTTTAAAGACATTGCCAGGTAAAACACCAGAACATTTATTAATATTGGTAACATAATTATGCATGTCCATCATTTTTTTTGTACTACTGCTCAGTCAACTGCCTCTCAGACTTGATGGTGCTGAATAATGTCATCTTTGTGGTGGTTTGGATGATACATGGAATTGAAAGATTCTACATCTCTAGTATTTCACCCAGGAGCTATTTTAGTAGCATTGTTTATAAATATGCTGCACACAATTTGAAGATCTGTTCCAAGTTCTTCACCAGAAAGGTCCCATCCATATGCTATAGACTAATTCACTAGGATTGGCATGGTATCCACACTATCACCACAATCTTCATGTTCTCCAAATGCATGGTGTACTATTTTTTGGTTACTGCATATATGTATATCCATCTACTGATATACTTATATAATGAAACACTTCTGCAACCACTGAATTACCTTAACCAATAAAATCGAAATATCTTTTTCCCATTGATCATAAGGCACTTCCCTAGATGCTTCTTTGTGTGATTTATATCAGCCCATTAAACAGCTAGATGAAAAATAACACTTTTGATTTTTGCTATAGTTGTCCAATCATCATCTATAATGATAGTATGTAACATTTTGTTCTTCAACCTGCTGAACAAGGCTTAGCTCCAACATCTGTATTTTAGCAGAAAAAAGATGGTGGCATCTAACTTTTTTTAGCATGATACAAACACATTCTGCAATCTTTTGAGTGCACATCATAAGGAATGACTTTTCCACTGTGATTCCCTATCATAGTTCTATGGCAGACAAACTATCATAATATGCAATTAAATTTAAATTATATACAAAGCTATGTAAATATGCATCTTGATATTATTAAAATGAAATGTAGTCTGTGAATTTTTATGATAGAACAATCCACTTGGAACATATTATTTGCTCCTGTGTTCTGTCTTTTAGTGCCTTTGTGATGATTCAATCCAAAACATGTATAAACATACATATTTGAGTATGGATAATGTTTGTGGTAAAAGGATGCAAGATAAAAAGCTGGTATTGGACTGACACAAAAATAAATGATAAAGGGGATGTATGATATTTACAGGCAAACCTGTGAACAAAAGCCACCCTTGGGAAAGACGAACTTGATTGACAGATATCCTTTATTTAAAGATCAGTTTGTTATAAATAATCAATGATAGTTTTTCAAAGAATGGCATTTATTCACAGGGTGGTCTTTATTTGGAGGTGGCCGCAAACACAGACTTGACTGTACAATATGTTTCTGTAACATTAGTGTGGTGTGATTTTTCCATTAATTTGAACTGACACATCAATATACTCATTCACAGAAATGTGATTGTAATGAGTTGTAAAAAAAGACACATGAATAATTCTTGCCTTCTGCTGGCCTTTTTTGCCACTCCCTGTCTGATCTTCTTTCCACAGGGACCCCAGCTGGGTGGGGGGTTAGAATTCCCCAGCTGTCGCACTACAGAGGGGTAAGACTCCCCCACTGTGCCTGTCTGTTTACCATGGGCTGCAACCCATGTCACCAGATGACAGGATCCTGGTAGTTGAGTTGGGCCAGAGTATGGCTGTAAACGCTCTTTCCCTGCAACACACCACTTTGGCCTAAATTTGGGTTAAATGGGAGGTCAGGAAGGCCTGTCCTGATCAATCGGCTGGTCATGCATTATACACTCTTTTTTAACTTTGCAAACTTTTATACACCCTTATCATTCCAACAGTCTGATTTTTAACTAATTCATATCTCCTTCATTCTCATTTTTACATTTTCTTATGTATACATTATCTTATTAAGTAACTTATCATTATTATCTTTATCATTATCATTTTGATGCGTGATACATGACCATTAGTTGTCGATGCACCATAAAACACCACTAAATAACATCAACAAAATCACATAAGGAATACATTACATTGCACATAATTAGTCAATAAGGCCGTGAATCATGAGATAGGTTTTCTTACTCTTATCTAAATAAGAACACCTGAAATTTTCCCGTTATGTTTTGTTTGATGTTAAATTGATTGGATTAGATACACTTGTTTTTTTTTTGTTTTTCCATCATGTGACTCTTTCCCTCTCTTTCGTCATTGCACTATTGGATCTCTGTGGGTGAAGTCATGTTTATTTGTTAGGAAAACTATGGTTATGAAATAACAACAGTCACCAGAAGTGATGTCAGAGAAGAAATATTGTATACTTAATTCCATAGATTGGGTGTTTTCTATCGCTATTGAATTCAAATAACAAATTGACCTAAAATAATCTTGTCATAACATACTGAATTGTGTTCATTAGAATTTACAATACTACTTGTCTACAAATTATGATTGTAGTCAGGTAGTAAAATGGCGCCCAACATGTTTTGGTGACACTATGTTGGATATATTGGAAACATTGATAGTTGAGTATATACAAGATTATTGACATTAGTGATTTGTTTAAAATTTAATAATTAAGAGTGATCATATGGACATGGAATCATTAGGACACTTATTTAATAATTAAATTTTGTTGTGATATTGTGGAAATTCTTGTTCATCTGAACAACATGTATATAATAAGATCATAAGTACATTTTAATTGATAAATAACCAAATTGCAGGTACTGTATTTTTTAATCTTGGTAAATCAATATTTTACCTACTCACATCATAATAATTAGTTACACATTTCCCCTGTCTGAGATCATGTTGTTGTTGGCTTTGTTGCAGTTCTAATTGATTGATCCTTTCATTCAATTTCTGTAGAAGTTCTTTTACCTCACCTAATTCACTATTTTCTTTCTTATTTGTGTTGACTACTGAGTGACAAGTTTTCATATCAGTATCTGCTTTCGTTTCTGCCTTATTGTCTTCTATTTTTCTCAGCTCAATCTTGAATTTGTCATAGTCAGTCATGACATCATTCTTGTAGGCAGTTTGTTGTTTGATTCCTTTTCTTAAACCTTCATATAAGACTCTTTCAGTTGCTCATCATCACTTTTTTTCATCTGATCTTCTTTCCATAGGGCCCCCAGCTGGGTGGGGGTTAGAATTCCCCAGCTGTCGCACTACAGAGGGGTAAGACCCCCCCACTGTGCCTGCCTGTTTGCCGTGGGCTGCAACCCGTGTCGCTTAATTTGGGCTAAACGGGAGGTCAGGAAAGCCCGTTCTGATCAATCGGCTGGTCATGACGTGCCCTAGGTCATTTTTCATTTCATTAGTTCATAGGCTTCTTTTTTTCAAAAAAAATGACCTAGAAGGCGGTGGCTCATGGGCTAATAGGTTTTCGAACTCTCTTCTAAATAAGACCACCTGAAATTTTCCCTTTCTTTAAACTTAATGTGACATTGAATTTAATCAGAAAAGAACTGTTGATAATGATTAATGTAAATAGTAAAATGTATGAAAAACTTTTTTCCACTAAAAGTGCTTCTACTTCAAACTTGAAGGTGGCCCACTTTACATCTCCTTTATTATCTTCATCACAGAAGTTTGGTAATTTCGGAGAATAAAATTTCTATGGAATCCATAATCTTGGTCTGATTCCTTATATGTATAAGATCCTCTGAACTTTCAAGTCCTAAGGCTTTACAAGTACAGTGGACTCTCATTGGCTCAAACTCGACGGGACTGACGAAATCAGTCCCAGTTATCCGGAGTTCCAGCCATCCGGAGTTTACTCCATGAAATAGAGTTGTTTCCCTTGTATATATTGTATAGGCCTTTTCAGAAACATGATTTATCTGCCCTTGGTAGCTCTTCATTAGGAGATAAAAAACGCGCACCTGCTACTTCCGGGTAGTACTGCGCTTCTTAGATGCATGATTTTTAACACTGCATATATATCGTATCCTAATTAAATGTATGTCAAACTGGTTGCTAATGTCAAAATTACTGTATATGTATTTATATAGTAGTTTCCAATCCTTGTTATGTCATAATAGAAGAAAAAAAAAACAAATTAAAACAGGTTTAAAAATCTATAATAGCAAAGAAAGTGTTATTATAAAGCAATTTAGAACAGAAATACTCAAATGGTTGTGTATTAGTTTTCTAATATGCAACGAGTAAAATCATAAACACAAACCTTCACTAAGATATCTTATTACTGAGGTGAGCACATTTTTTTGTGTAATAAGTTATACTGTCAAAAATAGTGATTTTCGCCGCATGGGAATATCCCCGGAGGGAACAGGATATTCAAAAAGATAGAACATTCTGATTTAATAGACAAAAATAACTATGCTATCTCTCCAATGATATTGTTGGGTATGAAAGATCTTTGTAGGGAAACTAGTTGACAAAAGCTACTGATGCCTCGGTTTCGAACTGATTTACGAGCAAGTAAGACCGGGATTCAGCATTGTAAGAATAATCAGTCCAACTTTGTGTTTGGGAACAGTGACCAAACCATGTTGTGTGAAAAACATTTGGTCTGACACTTTGGACCAACAAAGGGAAACACTGTCCTCCCAGGCTGTATGTTCCCTTGGGCAGATGTGAGTGAAAAATCAACAAATTTACGGCAAATTATTCAATTTTTTACATGTACGTTCAACTTTTCAGGCATTATCTGATAAAGATGCAAAGTACTTTATACTTTATGATATTTACTAATGCTTCCTACCGATAAAACATGATTCAGTCATTTCTCGATTGTGTCTTCAGACATTTAAGTTTCAAAATATTTAATGAAATATAAAGTAATCAAAGTTTTCTCGTAAATAGCAGTCAGGCAAACTGATGCTGTCTTTCATAGAACTGTTTGTTAAAACCATAAAAAGCATTGATTTACATTTTATGTAACGAAACAAGAATGTTTATCTTTGTGATATATCTTGATGGCTGTGGTCACAAATTTGCAAATTCGGCGCACTTGTGTTTTTATTTTATCTTAGTGAAATCTGCAGCTTTAATATCAGCAAGTTGTCAAATCATAGTCTGGGTGACACGATCCTTACTGATAGCGATTAATTAAACCGGAAAATCAGTATGCGGTCATATATATTTATACCACCCGTTGTTTTATGGATCTACATTGTTTTTACAGCTGTCTGGGGGTCAAACATGTTCTATATTTAATCAGTCATGGCATGTGACAAACACTAATTATCATTCTCACAATGTTTTGCTAAATTTTTAAGCGTGTTGAGAAACACGTATAAAAATAAAATGGCAGGTTCTATACGCTTAAAAGTTTTTTAATACAGAATTGGTCATTTTAAACTTCGATTCTTTTACATTTTATAAGACCATTAGATTGAGTACGTAATATTGTCACTTTTTAAAATAAGTGTTATGTAATAAATATTGTTTATTAAATGCATTCTTGTAGATATGTGCGCCATTATATTTGTTTGATCTTGTATTAGCTCATATCTGTTATAGTGTCACAAATGAAATGTGTTTAGTAAGATGGTATTATCATTTAAAACTATTAAATCAATTCTAAATGTGGTCCAACATTTATGCATTCATGAAGTTCTACTAGGAACTTAACGGAAATTTTAACATAACTGTTTTACACCTTTTTGTCCTAGTTAAATGTTCTCCAAAAACACATTGAACAAGGTAGCATTATTAATTTGACTTCAAACAACCATCATTATCAGTATATAACATCTTTTTAAATAGTTGATTAATGTGTTTATCAATTATTTTCAATTAATGTCCTCCTTGGTATCTCAACACATGTAAGTCTCAAGGCGCCATCATCAAAAATACTACCCAGTGTCCGAAGGAATCCGAATGAGACAGATTTTTTCAAGGGAGATAACCTACTTTCTGAAAAGGCCTATTGTGTAATGTGTTCGTGTTGTTTGTAATGATCATACACCTACATGTACATACATGTAATAGATTATTATTTAAGACCAAAAAACATACAAAACAAACGTATATATATTATATTTATATATTTTATTCATAATAATATTCATGTATCATATTTTTAGTAAACTACATCAGCATAATAAACAACATGTATCAGAATAATAAACAACATTTTTATGAAATTACATATTATGACAATAATGACATATATATTTACATTTTATCTATACATTAAAATCCACATCACAAACGTTATAAAGTTATTCATACTTCACAAGTTGGATGATATTATTCGCGAAAAGTCAACACTTTGTTCATAATAGTTATTTTTACCACTGATGACGTAGCACATTTCAATCAAAGCACTGAATTAACTGTTCACTATTTAAAAAATCTAAGATTGTTTTTTGTTTTCCAAGACGTTTCTGAATGTCTCTTTTCAACAAATCCTTCTGAATTTTATATATCATGCTAGTGAATTCGTTGTCATTGGTCGTCTCGTAAAATTGACCGAGATATTCACAAGCACTCATCGCACCACCCACAGTCAATTCACAAACTGGCAAATCATTGTCGTTGTCGTCGTCGTCTTCATTGCTGATGGTCTTAATCGAGTTGCGTTCTAACTTAATATCGTCTATTATATCAGTGTCCGTACTCTCGGTACAAATAGGGACATTCAAATCTACATTAACAAACGCTTCCATGTCCACACGCTGCATGCGTACTAGACTCGCAATTGGTATATCATCATCTGACTCATCTTGCGTAACTAAATCTTCATTGAATGAAAATCCAGCGTGTCTAAAACAGTTCCTAATTGTTGGCATGGACACCATCGACCATGATAACCTAAGAAGATGCAGCGCGTCAAGAATTGTTATCACAGGAGATGACAAACCAGCTTCCATTGCCTGTAATTGTTTGTGAATAACTTGGCGACGGTAGTGAACTTTCAGATTTTTTATAATTCCCTGGTCACATGGTTGTGTGTGACTTGTTGTATTTGGCAGTAGAAAAATTAACTCAATGGCACTTAATCCACCAACGACAGGGCAATTGTCAATAACCATGGCAATCTTCTTACCATGACTAATGAATCTCCTGTCAAGCTTCTGTAGCCATTTTACGAAAATGTCTGATGTCATCCATGCTTTTTTATTACTTTCATAACTGGTTGGTAGAGATTTTATGTTTTTGAAACATCTAGGTTTCAATGATTTCCCAATAACTAGTAAGGGTACCTTATCGTCACCGGACATATTCGCACAAACTAAAACTGTCAGTCTATCTTTACTTCTCTTACCACCCTGAACTCTAATGTAGATTCGGGTGTGAGTTTATAGAAGAGAGCAGTTTCATCAGCATTGTAAATATCTTCAGGGCGATATTTTTTTAATAGGCCATTGAGGCGAATAGTCCATGAATCTAGTGAGTTTTTGTCCACTGACTTTGCCTCACCACATATTTTTTTGAAAGAAATACCATTTCTTTCTTTAAATCTTTCTAACCAGCCACTGGAACTCTTGAAGTCAGAGTGTCCTAGCTGGTCAGCAAACATTTTTGCTTTTTCAATTACTAATGGCCCAGAAAGTGGTATGTCGTTAGAACGACATTCTCTAAACCAATGTAACACAGCAGTCTCAACCTCTTCATTGCTACTTACTCTCATATTTCGTCTTTTAGGACTCAATGAAATCATACCAGTTTTAATCTCGTCAGATTTTTTTATCCAACCAGACAAAGTATTTTTTGGAACACCGTACATCTTGGCTATTTCAGATTTATTCTGTGGTCCCTTTTCTACATCTATGATAGCGTTGTATTTAGTCTCCAAAGTTTTGGTTTCTAGCTTCCGTTAATTCCTCTTCCAGTTGCTGACTTAGCTATCCCCCCGTTACCGGGTCCTTCACTAAGTTGTTCAGCATTGTTTTTAGTAATTGCTGACATGGTTATCCCCCCCGTTACCGGGTCTTTCGCCATGTTGCTCAGCATTTTCTGTCAGATTTTGTGATAACATTTGTTTAATCATTTTGATTATAAAAGCAATGATTTTGCGGGGCTTATATTAAGAGACACTCATCATGTAACTGTCTGGATTTCCAGTTGTAGTACTTTAATACTCGTAATTTCTCAACCAACCTTTAGCGTCATTCTTACAAGGATCAAACTTTCCAACTAAATCAAAGGAGACCACTTGGATCACTGACACTGTTCCACTGTTGTTGACTCATGTTGTCGTCTTCTGTTTGATGAAACATTGCTGTTGAAATTTCTGATTCTCTTTGCAATGTTTTGGATTTTATCAAAAACTTTGGTGCCATCCCTCATTTTGCTTGATAAACATACCGGTCAAGAAACTTCTGTCAGTTCAAAAAGGGACATAACACTGACCAGTATCATATTTTCACATACAGTAAAACCTTGGATATGAAACCATCATAAAAGCAGTTGTGATAATGAATTGGTCTCATTATCAAGTTGAATCATAAATGAGTTATTGGAAGCTTGTCAGAAAAAAGGTGGTCATTATAATAAGGTGGTTGTAATATTGAAGTGGTTGCTGTTTGAGGTTTTACTTTAGAAACACAAGTTTCAGCCCTGGTTACATTCAGTTCACCAAACCATTAAATTTCTTTAATATATGGTGCAACCTCTCCAAAGCAACACCCTTTGGGAGACGCAAAATTATGTTGTTGTTGAGAGGTTGCTGCTCTAGAGAGGTTAAATTAATAATCAAATCGTACAGTGGGGAAAAAGTATGCTGTTGTTGAAGGGATGTTGTTGCTCCAGAGAGGGCCGCTCTAGAGAGGTTGCACTGTACTTTCCTTGGTTTCTATATTCTGAAAGTACTCTCAAGTTTATACATCACTATGTAAATATATACTCCTGTTCCAAGTCTTCATACTATATCACATGCATTCCCTTTTAGTGCTCTTCTTATCCCCAACAATATCTGGTCATGTGAAAAACATTTTTCATCTAAAAGTGCTACTACTTCAAACTTGAAGGTGGCCCACTTTACATCTCCTTTATTATCTTCACCATAGAAGTTTGGTAATTTTGGAAAATAAAATTGACCATGTTGTTCCCTTTCACATGGTCTTTCTATAGAATCTATAATCTTGGTCTGATTCCTTATTATATTTATAAGGTCCTCTGAACTTTCAAATCCTAAGGTTTTACAAGTATTCAACAAATGTTGGTCATTTTTCATGGAATCTTTTTCTTTTAATTTCAAAGCCATATTTATTGACATCACTATCAACTTGATGTCCACTGTAAGTTAATTTATATGTAATATTGTTGTAATTTTCCTTCAATATTCAATCAATTTCTCTATCAATATTCACATAGGAATAGTTCACATAAAAATCTTAATCTCCTTAATTAACTAGTTAGTTCATGTATTAGTCTATTTCTCTATGGTGACTTCTACTACACTATACTTCATTCAGGGTATTCAGAAGATTTGGTCATCTTTAGAGACAATAAGTTCAGTCAGTCTGAATTCCAATGTTTTAATCCATGTTTATATCATCACTCAAACTCAGTTAATAAAGTAAAGGTCACGGTCAGTTAATAAAGTAAAGGTCACGGTCATCATCAAATTGATATTACTTGTAACTAAAACTTAGTTAATTCAGTTAAATTTTGATCTTGATCCGATAAAACAACCCACAGTACATATATAAATATATGTTTACTACAGTAATTATAATTTAGATAACACATTTTATGGGCCATTTTTGGGCCTGCAATTTTTCATTGAAAAAATGTGAAAGGCCAGCAAACTTACATGGTATATTTGTCCATGGCGTCTATTCTATGGCATATAAAAAGAGAAACAATTATTTAGTGAGGTTGGAAATTACAATTTTAAGTAAACTATTATTGTTATTCACTTGTGTGTTCTCTATCTCCTATTAACATTCATATCTGATGTTCCTCCAGCTGGCAACTCAGGTGTTTGTGTGCTTCTGAACAATTTCCTATTTTTATTATATTATTTCTCAAGACCAATGATCCATTCTTTTTTTTCACCATATTACACCATGTCAAACTCAAATACTAATAATGTATTTATGCCGATGCAAAAAGAATCCAATATTTGGCATATTAAACTAATGCATCCGATAACTTCTGCACTTTGGGGTGTTCCATAAGAATAACATACCATGATTTTTGTAAAAATGCAGTACTGGTGCACACTGTTTATTGTGATCAATGCTTACAATTTTTTAATTGCTCAATGTTTTGACTTAAGTTATTGTACCAATCAAATGCTGCTCCTATTAATAAACCATGCGGAAAAATTTAGCCAATTAAATGTCAGTATCATATTTTCACATACAGTAAAACCTTGAATATGAAACCATCATAAAAGCTGTCGTAATAATGAGGTGGTCTCATTATCAGGTTGAATTATAGATGAGTTATTGGAAGCTAGTCAGAAAACATGTGGTCATTATAATAAGGTTTCTGTCCTGGTTCCAAGAATAAGCGGTCATTTATAACAAGGTGATCTTGATATTGAGGTGGTTACTATATGAGGTTTTACTATGTTTGTACTCCTACAGGATGGTCTTTTCCAGTCAGGCTCTTGTTCACAGATCAAAGTTAAGCAACCTTTAAGTGAAGCCTTTAAGTGTATAGAATTTATATTATGGATTAGAATATATTTTTACACAGCAACATATTGCATGCATGGCTAGACAATTCAACAGTAATAAATACAGTGCAAACTCTCCAAAGCAACACCTTTTGGGAGAAGCAAAATTATGTTGTTGTAGTTGAGAGGTTGTTGCTCTATTGAGGTTAAATTAATAGTTAAATTGTACAGTGGGAACAAATCATGTTGTTGTTGAAGGGAGGTTGTTGCTCAAGAGAGGGCCACTCGGGAGAGGTTGCACAGTATAATATATAGAATACTTTACAGTGTATAAAAAATCATTAACTTACCATTCAGTTCCGTAGTTGAAACAAGAAACAAACAAAATATGTAATGAATAACATTTATATGTGGAATGAACCTTAATAACAGAACAATGATGCAAGAAATTTTGAAAACAAGAAAATTCATCACAAGTATTAAACTGTCTGCAGTCATACTTGTCCAAGAATATAGCCAGAATCCCATGTCAGTGTTCATTTTACAGCTTTAAGTTATGAATCTTAAGACATTTCTTACCTATAGTAGTCTTTGTGTTAACATCAAACACAGACAATCCACTGGAGTGGGAATGATGACCCTTGATAGTTGTTATCTGTAAACAATTTTGATATCAATGATGATAACCCTAAAAGTAATGAATAATGTCAAAATCTTTAGAAAATACATTAACAAAATTACATTATACATTACTTGCACATAAATTACTCAATACAGCAATAAATCATGAGATAGGTTTTCTTACTTTTGTCTGAATAAGACCACCTGAAATTGTCTCAGATGAACCATGTAGCCTGCTTTTCCATTTCTTTATACTTCACATGTGGCTTTGAATTTTATTAGAAAAGAAGTATTGAGAATGATTAATGAAAATAGTAAAATGTATGAATATGAATTAATGTTGTGAGTGGTGTTTTACCTGGTTCAATTGTCCACATTTACAATTTATGTATAGCAGAAAACCAAGTCCATGATAGGATTCAGACTGTTTTTGCATGATCAAGTGACTGATGATACTCTGTATATTCATGTGACTTGCCGTATGTCCTAATTCTATGATCCTCATGCCCTGGTCCCATGGTATTGTCTCATTTGAAGAAGGATTAGTTTGTGGCACCACCCTAAATTAACATTAATTTTCTGTTTGTATTACATTCAACTTCCTCGAGACAAATCGTACATTCTTTTTCTTGCTGTATAACACTATTTCAGTGTGAAGTATTAATTATGTTTTTATGCTGATGCAAAAAGCATTCAATATTTGGTGTATGAAACTATTGCATCTGCTAAATACTGCCTTTTAGAGTGTTCCATAAGAATAACATATCATGATTTTTGTAAATGTGCAGAAGTGATGCAAACTGTTTATTGTGATCAACGTCTTTAATTGAAAGCAGGCAGGTCTAATGTGACCTTTCTTGTTACATCCATAGCAAGTTTTATCTAGCATGACAATTCTTGAAATCAAGTTCCTTAGTTTGACCACAGTACATACATTCTGAATTTTTAGAGCCTTGAAAGTTACTTCTTCTGTTTGAAAATATGTTGGTTTCTATTAGAATTTACAACACTGATTGATTTTTTGCCAAGATAAGTTAGATAAAAAGGGAGATATTGAAAGTCAGTCCAAGAATAAGTGGTCATTATAATAAGGTGGTCTTAATATTGAGGGGGAAGCTATGTGAGGTTTTACTGTATTTGTACTCCTACAAGATTGTCTTTATCCAGTCAGGTTCTTGTTCATATATATCACTGTTTTGTACAGATCAAAGTTAAACAATCTTTAAGTGCAGCCTTTAAGTGTTCATATTTCATATTATGGATTAGAATAGTAGTATAATTCTACACACAATATATGGGGTGCAAGGCTAGACAATTCAACAGTAATAAATACAGTGTAACCTCTCCAAAGCAACACCTTTTGGGAGAAGCAAAATTATGTTGTTGTTGTTGAGAGGTTAAATTCATAGTTAAATTGTACAGTGGGAACAAATCAAGCTGTTGTTGAAGAGAGGTGGTTGCTCAAGAGAGGGGTCACTCTAGAGAGGTTGCATTGTGTAACATATAGAACACATCACCATACTTAAAAAACATAAACCTACCATTCAGTTCCATAGTTGAAACAAACAAAATATACAGTGAATGACCACAATACCAACAGTCTGACTTTTAAAGCCTTGAATGTTATTTCTTCCATTAGAAAAATGATGGTCTCTATTAGAATGTTTTATATTTATTTTGTGCCAAGATATCAACTTGTTGATTTTATTCTAACATATTTACACCACCAATTGCATTCATTATAATTTCTGTGAGAAGCCTTTGATAAATTAATTTGAGCAGGATACATCACATAAGCACTTTCAGATTGTTCTGTAGTTTAAATTAATTGTTGTAAGGGAGTTGAAGGATTATGCCTATGATCAGCCCTAATATGCGTGATAATAACCCACCATTTATACCGCTTAATATATTTTCTGAGGATATGTCAGCTAACTGACCTCTAGCTTCAACTTCAAATGCTAAATTTCATACTGATTGATTAGCTTTCTACTGTATTTAGAACAATTCTAACATAATTCTAATTGGATCTATTTTCTTTGAAAATCTCAAAATAATTTGAGTTTTAATTGCTCTATATCTTCTTTAATTTCTTGACTTAAGTTATTTTACCAGTCAAATGCTGCTCCTGTCATTACAAAACATGCCAAAAAAAATTTAGCCCATAAACTTATTGCTGTTCTAGTTGCAGTACCATAATACTCAAACGACCTTTAGCATCATTCTTACAACTTTCCTACTAAATCACTTTAAAAGAAGGCACACTTGATTTGATGTTTTGTCCACTAGCACTGGTCCTTATTGTTGACTCATGTTGACTTGAAATGTTTTAAATGAGCTATTTCTTTATTAACTAGATTTTACTTTTTTGTCCAGCACCAACACGACTTACTAGAATGTTTTGATATTTATAGAGTTGTTGCCTTGGACTGGTCCTAATCCACCCATATCACCCAACCTTGATTTGACCTTGACCTTTACCAGATTTGGCCTTTTTTATGTTTTAAATGGCTATTTCTTGTTTAACTAGATTTTACTAAGTCCTCTATCACAAAAAAAACGCTTACTAGAATGCTTTGATACTTATACAGTTGTTGCCTTGGACCATTCTCAACCCACCCATATCACTCATTTTGGCCTTCTGCCAGATTTGGACTTGTAATGTTTTAAATTGGGCTATTTCTTGGTTAACTAGATTTTACCTTTTCATATAGCACCATCTCTGCTTACTGTAATGTTACGATACTTAAACAGTTGTAGGGTTGGAACATACACAATCCACCCATATTAACCAATGTCAATTTGACATGTACAATTAGGATGTTGAGGCTCACAATTTGTACTAAATAATTTTTGTATTCTGAAAATATTAAATGCTGTTCACGACACACAAAGAGAAGCTGAATTTATATCAAAGAGAAAATGTAAAATATTTCTCAAGAGCATGTGTATAATTTGTTTACTTTATTACCTAAGAATACAGTTTTGTACATTTTAACTCTACAAATTTTGTTGAGAAATTGTTGCTCTAGAGAGGTTAGATTAATAGTTAAAATTATACCGGGACGAAATCATGCTGTTGTTGAAGGGAGGTTGTTGCTCAAGCAAGAGCCAATCTGGAGAGGTTGCACTGTATTACAAAAGATTTTTTACTTCCATTTTATAACTTTTTGTGTGTAGTGTCTGTTATTAATCTTATCTAAGTTGTAATTTTTAATGATGTTGATTCATAGCACAACAATTTTAGGCTACACATAAGCGAATTCAGGATTTATACCCTTAAAATGGGAAACAATTAAACTTTTGCAACATAAACTTCAATGGTTACAGTCATTAAAGAATTTTGAATTTCAATATTTACTAAAGAACAATCATTCTTGTGAAAACCTGGGCTAGCCTGAAACATGAATGCCTTTTTACTCACCTTGATAAACTGTTATTTTGTATCAATTAAGTATATGTGTTTGATTCATTGTGTTTAAACAAAACTACTGCTGATAGTATTTTGCTTATGAAATTTTTGTCTGATTTATTAATTCATTCAAGTAGCAAAACTCAAAGTACAGGAGTCTGTGTAAAACTGTTCCAATTTATGCGTCATTTCTTATTGCATAAGAGCATTTAGTATTTTAAATAATATTTTTTCAAGTGAGGTTGCATAATGCTAAAAAATGGCCATTTTGTGAGCATATTATTATGTTTTAGAAATATGAGAATGAATATCCTAAATCTTAATGTTGTTCCGGTGGTTGATGTGTGGTGTAGCTGCTAACTGTAGAGTGTGAATTAAGATGCTTATAAATATCCAGATGTTGCTGATGATTGTTGTTCTTTAGATGTTGTGGATTGAACACAAAGTTCCCTGTATCTTCAATATGATTTATTTATCAACAACAACAACAGTTTTAGAGTTCATAATTTATAAAATTAACACCAAAATCAAAATAAGAACACAAAGTGTCAGTCCGAAATATTTTAAGATAGACACAAAATTAATTTGCAATCACATTGATAGTATCCTAAGTAAAATATACAAGTGTCACAAAGACAAAACGTAATATTATGTTGTCACAAAGACAAATGAATTTAAGTCAAGCAAATATATCCTTTTTGTCCTATTTTTCTATATTTATCTTTTTTTAAACTCACTTTCCCTTATATGGAGCCTTTTTATGGGAGGTGTGGCTTATTTCTAAAATAGCACAATTTATTAACTGATTGACAAAAATGCAAACAATTTAAAAGACTTTGTGGTTTTACAAACATATGTAGTTTTACTCAATATTAAATTAAAACTTCCTTCTTATAAAATCTATAAATTGATAAGTAATCAGACAAACATGTATTGAGACATTCCTACCTTATTATCCAAGCCATACAAACATAGAGGTGGTAAAAGCAATCCATCAGTTTACAATAGTGATTAATTTTAGAGAAGCTGTCAAATTTTAATACCTTATATTAGTTTTACAATTTGATTTAAGGTCAATATTAAAACTGGGGCATGTTTGTTACGAGTTGCCTTTACCTGATCCACCAGCATCACTGAACAAAAAAGAATGGTCTCAGTATACTAGAAAAAAGGACTATTTCATTTTTAATAAAGTTTCACCCCTCTGTGTAGAAAGTATTTTAGTTGTAAATATGCATATATAATATAATTTTAACAGTTATCACTTTTTGTCCCCTTTTACTTAGTTATTTTTATGGCCCTAAAAAGTAAGCCGTTTTTTGTTTGCTCCCCCAGAAAACATTATTTTTTATCCCTTACTATTTAATTATTGTTTTAATTACTACACAGAGGGTGAACAATTTTTTTAATGACTACCAGTCCTGAATTATTCATATTTTATTTTAAGATAAATTTAATTAAATAATTACAATTTAGGTCCTGGGGTGTTTTTTTTTTTAAACCATCATACTTTCCGGTATGTATCAAAGACTTCATCATACTTTTATAAATGCGGCTGGCCGCAAAAAACAAGTGATTCTGATCTTTAGATGAAGCACACGCTATATCAGAATCACTCAAGAGTTTGCATCCTCTTATATATGTTGTAAAAGAGAATGCAAACCACATATCGGAAAGTACTTATTTACTATGGTATCCAAGTGGGCAAAAACTTTTTATCTCTTTAATAATAATATATCAAAGTTACATGAATATCAGGATGGTAGTCTATATACAATAATGTTAATAATAGAAACATCAACTCATTTCTTAATAAAATAAAAAAAAAATAGCTATGTTAGATATAATAGCTATATGTACCAATCTTAGAATATAAATTAAAATTGTAAAAAATAACACAGATCCCCCATATTTTTTTTTTATCAAATAAGAAATGAAATAGAAATTATGAATTATATTGATAAAACAGTAAAACCGAATAGTTTTACTAAAACAGGTAAAGACTATCATTACAAATTAGTAAAATAAAATAGTTATATAATATTATAGGTCCCCCTTTCTTCTGTGAAAAAGTAATAAAATAAAACAGTATATTATAATAGTCAACATATCATAAGTTAAAAAAAAAAAAGACAGACATACAAACATTCACTAGCCTACCCCTGCAAGATTGTTTTAAAAATTGTTTTTATAAAAATAGGCTAAATACTTTACTACAGTTTATTGTTAAAGATAGTGAATGCTCGCCCATATGGGAATAACCCGGAGGCGAGGATAAACAAACTCAATAACTGAAGGTCAATATTTCCTAAAAAATATAAACAAATAAATTAAAATCATTGTATTAAAGTATATTTTAAAGAATTGAAATCTGCATTTTTAGACATTGACTTTGACACCAAACATTCCCTGGTTATCCTTAATAACATGTGACATGTATTTTACTAATTTTATAATAATTTTACTAATTGTACAATACCAAAAAAAAAAAAAAAAAAAAATGAAAAAATATGCTTCATAAAAATATTTCAATGTTTAACTCAAGAATGTGATATATAAATGTACTGGTCCCTCAGAATTTTCAGAAAAGTAAGATAGGTAACTGCCTGGCTAGCCAATCTTTAAAATTAGTTTAAAATTTTAAACATTTGTATATTTTTACTGTGCCATTTGATGTAATATAAAAAAGTCCTGCCCCTAGCTGGAGGGGAGGTTAGAATTCCCCAGCTGTCACAATACTGAGGGGTAAGACCCCCCACTGTGCCTGCCCGTTTGCCATGGGCTGCAAATATCACCCAATAACTCTCATCAGTTGTATATGTAAAACGCTAGAAAGAATGGTAAGCGACAGATTTGTATGGTTCTTTGAGTCTAATCATTTTGTAAATGTATAGTATGGTACAGTTGACCACCTTGTGCACCTCAAGACTTCTGAGAGGCTTTTATCAGCAAACAGCATGTAGAATGTAGAAACATGAACATCATTGAAAGACAGATACTGCAATGTCTTAATAATATTCAAAGTGCTCAGTTGAGCTAAAACATTATTCATGACCATCAGACTATTGACCCTGACCTTAAACTCTCATAAAATCATCCAAACAGACCTTATCTATTAAACCTATCTACAGCCATTTGCTACAATCATAATACTACATTAAACACAAATATGTCATCTTGAACATACTAAGATAACAGATTTCTTGGATACCAAAATTTTGGCACCCATGCAATGTTGTAGGACACTTGGTAATCTAATACCATTTTTTAAAATACATTTTGAATGTCTGTAAAAATGTTACTTTTGATAGTTTTCACTATTTTTTTCTTGGTCAAAACCCTCGTAAATCTACCCACCCAATGATGCAAAACATAGAATCAGTTTGGTATGGTCTTAATCATTTCTTAAGACATAATACTTTTCATATACGTTAAAAAAAATGATGATTTAATAATGAATTTGCTGTTTACTTATCTTGTTTTATCCAAAATGCTCATTCTTTTTAAAGAAATGCCATCTGTCAATAAAGGCTGCATTTTGTCTTTCCCAATGATGGCCTTTGTTCACAAGTTTGACTGTAATTAAACAACTTAAATACAATATTATTTTTATGTATTAGATTTATATTTATTCATCAGTTAAATAATTAAATAATAATATAGCCAGACTCATATTTGAACCAAGGCAATCTAGGGGGTCTTTTTTTTTTAAATTTTCCCCACATTACCTGCCTGAATTATGACCTTTAATGATGTCACAAGTAACAATAAGATGCTCCTTATTACTATGATGTCATCGTTTGGCCTTGATAAATACATATATTACTCTACTGCACCAAATAGCTTAACTTTAAAAAAAAACAACTTTTGTGCTATAAGTGGATATGTGCATATATGTATTTACTTACTGCACCAAACATAATAAACAATATAAATATTACGATTTGACGTTTTCTTTAAAAGTAGAGTTTAATTAAACTATCACTCCAATACTTATTAAGATATGTATGGCATCATTTTGAATCACCCCAGATATTATTTTTATCTTCTAAAATTTTAACCATTGTTTTAATAACTACACAGAGGGTGAATAACAATTTTGTAACTACCAGTTCTGTATAATTCGTAATCTCTTTTTTTAGATACATATTATTAAGTAATTACAATTTAGGTTCTGGGGGTTATTTTTGAAACCATCATGCTCTCCGGTATGTATCAAAGTCTTCATCAAACTCATATAAATGTGGCTGGCTGCAAATAACAAGTGTTTCTGATTTCTAGATGAAGCAAACGTTAAATCAGAATCACTCAAGAGTTTGCATTCTCTTATATATGTTGTAAAAGAGAATGCAAGCCACATATCGGAAGTACTTATTTATTATGGTATCCAACTGGGCAAAAATTAATCTTTATTTATATTATACCCAAGTTAAATAAATATCAGGCTGGTAGTTAATATACTGTTACAACAATTACATGATATACTCTTACATCTGACCTGACAAAATAGAAAAACAAAAAATTAGTAACCAAATTTTAATTTTAAATACTAAAATAGCTATGAAAGAAAAAAAGCTATTAATTCCATCTGAATAGTACAATTAAAAATGTTAAATAAAAAAAAATTAGATACCCCTTTTAAACTAAGTATTAGTGATATAGTGTCATTATTTCATAACAGGTGAAAGATTTAGACATATAAACATTCATTAAAATAGTCTAACCTTACAAGATTGTTTTAAATTTTTTTTGTATGAAAATTTGCTACAACACACTATAGATTATTGTAAAAGATATTGAAGGCATGCCCATATAGGAATACCCCAGAGGTGAGGGTAAACAAACTTATATCAAAAGATACCTGTCGCAGGTTGAATAGCAGGTTGAATAGCTTTTGATGGAGTCCCCTTTTTACATGTGAGGGCCAGTTACCTGTACCTTCACTTCACTACTCAGGTTATCTTATAGAAGAAAATGACAGAAAATGGTGGGGCAAATTACTGTTTCTTTTTCAAAAAGTCAAAATCCACAAATTTACGTCCCCACACAATAACGATTTTAGTAAACACCATGAAAATTTTGCTCAATGAAAATAAATGATACCACAGTATTTGAAACTTTGCTTCTACTTTTACATATTGACCTCATTTAGATTCAAATCTATTTCAAGCATGCCACTGGGAGCATATTGCTGTTTTTTTTTCTAAATGTTTTTTGCTATAAAAAAATGTTACTTAGAACAGTGTCATGGCCAAATTTGAAAAAAAATGTCAAACTAAAATGTTAGACTATATCAGCAAATTTTATTTTTAAATTAAAATACATTTTTCATATTTTACTAGAATTTCACAAGCAAAGTATTTTCAACAAGATGTTTTTGATGAAATATGCTACTTAGGCCGGTATTCAAGCCAAATTTGACAACATTCTCAAGTTATTTTACTGTAAAACTGTTTCAGTTATTTCAGTTTCTAAATTAGCATTATTTACTGGAAGGTTTTCTTAATTATAATAGTCCGGTCACAACCTGTAAATGGTCAATGATCAGATAAGTCCATTATGTAGGGCGAGTGACATTTTGGAATGTTTCGGTAGTTTCCGCTATATATAAATACCAGTTATTTGTCCATTTTAATTGAGATTAAGGTTATGTTTAGACAAGTACTTAGTCATTGTATTACTTACCCCTATTTTGAAGAGTAGAACAATCCTCAACCTTTCGTCATGCCTCGCCTACAGATTTCTGTCTGTAATAGTATGAATAATTATATAATGAAAATTTGTAAGAATGATTTTTAGTAAATAATTATATTGAGGTTATGTCATGACAAGATTATCTCATCTTCTTACAGGTTTCATTATAGGATTAGTCAAAGATACTGAAAGGTGAAAAGAAAAAGAAACAAAATTAACTATATGGTTTTTATATGCCCAAAAATGTGATATAAATTTTGAGAGCTGTTTTGAATATTATTGGATAAGTTTACCATTCAAACAAAATTAATCAAATTATTTATTGATATTCACCTTTCTAATATTAAAGATAACCAAATTATCAATGATTTGGACACTATTGTTTTTAATTAAGTTTATTTATCAGATGATATCTATGGGGCTGTACCATACTGGTCAGTTACAGTTAATGACTGTTAGTAACTATAATTAATATACTCCGCACTTTGAGTACGAATTTGACATTTATATGTAAATATTATACAGCACTTCCTAAAAAATAATGTTAATTGTTAATTACTTACATTACGTTACAATAAACACACAAATTTTGGAACATGATAGTTCAGTGGCAATGAGGATTGTCTTTTGAAATGGAAATATTTAAACATAATGACAAAAGTTGTAATGTTTGTTGATGTTTTTTCTTTTAAGGAATTTACTGAAAGATTATAACACAATGGGAGAGTTTTTTATATACACGTTTATTCACAGAGAGAGAGAGAGAGCGCGAGACTGTCCGTCCCAGGTATTCTGGACAATGATTAAAACAAGAGAGTAATGTAACATGATATGATAACACATACACAACATTTCCCTTCTTTTAGAAACATATAGTATATTTTTTTACTTAAGGTTAAGAAACGAATGCCAATTTACTATTGCCTATTATCAGTTCCATATGTCTCTGACTTATGAACATCATGATCAACATATCATGTTAAAGAAAACATGTGTGGTAATTGTCTTGTTATTCAGGAATCAAATTGAACTTAATACAAAACAGTTCACAAATTATCAGGTTTAATTGTCTAAATGTTTCAGTTCACACTGATAACTAATTAGTATGACATTATTAGGACTTGTATTTCCAGTGTTTATCCATTCTTGCTGACAGTTTTATCACTGTTTGTATGTTAATGAAGCAAATCTCTCATATATCAGAAGATTATACTAGAAGTGAATACATTTATACATGATAATAAGTGAGTAAATACTGTCTGTTAATTCTCAAGTCAAGATTAAACATTTCTAATCTTGTGACCAAAATAAAAGCTGTAACTTTCTGAAAAAAAAATTCAAAGTGATTGAATCACTAGCACTAAAACACTAGCTTAATCCACAAGAATCAAATATACAAATCTATTCTGGTGAAAATCTGTCTGGTGGTTTGACAGATCTACCATATCTTGTGATATACTCTTTTGGTTGAATTTCATATCCATCATCTTGCTGCTGCTGCTGCTGCTGCTGATGATGATGATGATGATGATGACGATGTTGTTCTTGCTGATGCTGGCTTTGAGGTGAATTATTCTGATTTTCTACAGCTGTATTTTCTTCATTTGATAGATTCCTAGGTCGTACTTTAGTTGGACAAATTTGTCTTCGATTCCTACGAAAATATTTCCCCTCGGGAGATTTTATGATGTATGATCTAGGTAAGTCATGGTATTTTGCAACAGTACCACTGTTCCAAGTTTGATTCTTCAGAAACATAATATATTCTCCTGGCTGAATTGGTTTTAATTGTTTACATGCATGTTTATCAAAATTTTGCTTTGATTTTTCCTGTCGGTTTGTTAGTTCTTGATTGATTTTGTCTGAATTTACAGTTTTTAATATTTCCTTGGCCAGCGGCAACTTTGATTTTAGATTATGACCCATCAGCATTTGTGCAGGTGACATTGACATTCCTTCAACTGGCGTATTTCGATAGTTCAACAATGCCAGGTATGGATCTTGGGCCTTCCTAATCAGATTTTTCACAGTTCTCACGGTTCTCTCGACCTGTCCATGAGACTGGTAATGCAAGGGACTCGAAGTTGTGTGTTTAAATCCGTAGCTCTTTGAAAACTTTTGAAATTCTGAACTTTTAAATTGTGGTGCGTTATCACTCACTATTTCTTCTTGTATTCCATATCTTGAAATATGTGATTTGAGATAACCAATTATGTTCTTTGCAGATAGATCGTCCAATTTTGAAATTTCAGGCCATTTTGAAAAATAGTCCACTGAAAGTAAATACTGTTTCCGATTTAATTCAAATATGTCCACTGTTATTTTACAATATGGCCTGTCAGGTTGTTGAACTTCAATCATAGGTTCCTTTGGATTTTGTGCCTGAGCACGAGCACAAGTTTCACACTTGGATATGGTATCCTCAATCTCTTTATTTATTGATGGCCAATATACAGACTCTCGTGCCTGTGCCTTTGTCTTCACGATACCAAGATGAGATTCATGTAATATCTTCATCATTTTCCTTCTGAGTGATTGGGGTATCACTAGTTTATGACCTTTCAGGATCAAACCATCAATAATAGTAAGTTCATCCTTGATATTCCAAAAGGGTTGTATGGTATTTGGTACATTCCTTTTGTTCATAGGCCAACCATCTTGAATTGTTTGTTTCAACAATATCATCTCATTATCCCTCATTGTTTCAGACTTGATTTCTTCACAAAACTCTTGTGACATTGAAATATAGTCCTCTATGATTACTATTTTATAGTCATCTTCCAGAAGTAGTTCACATTGCTCTGACATATAATTTCTAGATAGCTGTCAGCTACAAACATAGTGTTCCCTGGTTGAAAAGATACATTTAAGTCATATTCACTTAATTCAAACATCATCCTTTGTAATCGCAGCAGAACTTCACGCAAATTTCTCTTGAACAATGTTTCTAGCGGCTTATGGTCTGACTTAACATTCACTGACTGACCATATATGTACTGTCTAAATTTTCGAACCGCAAACAATATAGCCTTGTTTCTTTTTCGATTTGTGAATACTTTTGTTGGGTTGATGTTAATGCTTGAGATGCAAATGCAACTGGTTTTCCTTCTTGTAGTAAAGCAGCTCCAAACACCTTTGAACTATCTACCGTAAGAGTACTTGGTTTATTCACATCAAAATATTGTAAAACAGGCGCATTTGTCACTTTCAGATCATCAAAACATTTTTGTTGTTCATGTCCCCATTCAAACAAAACATCCTTCTTCAACAAACTTCTTAAATTTTCTGATTTTCTCGACAAATTTGGAAGAAACTTTGCCAAGTACTGTATAAACCCAAGAAAAGTCATAAGCTCTTTCTTGTTTTTCGGTACCGTCATTTTTTCAACTGCAGAAACTTTTGAACTGTCAGGTTTAACACCGTCCTTTGTGAGTATGTGACCTGCATATCTTACTTCACTCTGACGAAATGAACATTTGTCTTTATTTAATTTCAAGTTATATTCGCGAGCTCTCTTCAGAATCAATTCCAGACGTCTGTCATGCTCATGCTCTGTTTTTCCAGTGACTAAAATATCATCCATTATGACTGCAACACCTTCAATGCCTTCAATCATCCGAGACATTGTACATTGCATAACTTCTGGTGCCTGGTGAACTCCATATGGTAATCTCAAATAGGGGTATCTACCAAATGGGGTATTGAATATACAGAGTTTAGAACTTTCTTCATCAAACTTTATCTGCCAGAACGATGATGTAGCATTAAGCTTTGAGAAATATTGAGCTCCGGGTATCTCTGCCATTATTTCTTCCACAGTTTTCATGAGATAGTGATGTCTCTTTATGGCTTTGTTGAGATCTCTAGGATCCAAGCATATCCTAACATTTCCATTAGGCTTGACTACAGTAACCATGCTATTCACCCAGTCAGTTGGATCAGTCTCAGACACGATTATATTTTCATTTTCCATGCGCTTTAATTCATCCTGAATTTTACTCTTAACCTTTCTTGCAGGATGTATCACTGGTGGAACACTTTGTTCAACATGTATATGATGTGTTCCTGGTAAACAGCCTATACTCTTGAAGACATTATCATTTTGATAAGATATCCTTCTGATCAGATAATTCTGAATCCAATGTGAACAATTTTTTCACCAGCTGAAGTTTAACACTTGTTTCTGCACCCAATATTGTTCTAGCCTTTTGCTTAATGACATTAAATTTCAGTTTCTCTGATACACCATTGACTTTACATTGTAGTGTAACAGATCCAAGTGGCTTTATTGAATGCCCACTGAATGAATGTAACATACTATTCGACTTATCCAGCTTGTATTTCACCTTGAGTCCTTTCAATAGTTTTACACTTAAGACATTACACTTGGCACCTATGTCTACCAAAGCTGGAATAATTTTCTTGTTAATTTAAAGATCTACTGTCCAGTCATTATGTTTTCTTTGCATTGTTCCTACAATTCCAAGGAAATCATCTTCATCTGTGTCTAGGCTCCCAACTTTGCCTTTATTTGAACGACACATTTTAGCAAAGTGGTTTTTCTTTTGGCAGTTATGACATTTTCTGCCATAAGCTGGACATTTCTTAATTTCATGTTTTGAGCCACACATTTTACATTTGTTTGTGAGTATTCTTCATTCTATTTTTGGTCTTCGTTCTGACTTCCTCAAGGGAGGCTTCTTCCAATTTTGACTTCACCTGTCGCTCAGATGCTTCTGATGCGCGGCATATGTCCAGTGCTTTTTGAAGGTTTAAATCTGACTCCCTCAATAACCTTAGTCGATCATTTTCGTCTTTAACGCCACAAACAATTCTGTCTCTTATCAATGAATCACCCAAGTCCCCAAACTCGCACGAACTTGACAAAATCCTTAGTTCTGTTACAAATTGGTCAATTGACTCATTGTCCCCTTGTGATCTGGTGTTGAATATGTGCCTTTCAAGTGCAACATTTTTTCTAGGATTGCAGTATATCTTAAATTTGTCCAAAATTTTTTCTATTTTGGTACTGTCACCATCCACATCTCCCACTTCATTCCATTTAAACGTGTTATATATCACCAACGCTTCAGTTCCAATTATTGTCAACAATGTAGACGATTTAACATCCTCCTCCTTGTCATTAAGTCCAGTTGCTGTCATGTACAATTGAAATTGCTGTTTAAATTTCCTAAAAGTTTCCTTTAAATTACCCTCTAATACAAGTTT
Organism: Lutraria rhynchaena; assembly: GCA_008271625.1. NCBI lineage: Eukaryota > Metazoa > Mollusca > Bivalvia > Venerida > Mactridae > Lutraria > Lutraria rhynchaena. Next base: position 648,533 of record VIBL01000193.1, read on the forward strand.
TATCAGGAGGTTTCAGGTTTTTCGCCATGGCTAAAATAAATATTAATCCAATTGCACAAATTATTATTAAGATGCAGTCACTTCTGACACCATGTAATGTTTGTTGACGTTTTTTCTTTTAAGGAATTTACTGAAAGATTATGACACTATGGGAGAGTTTTTTATATACACGTTTATTCACAGAGAGAGCCAGACTGTCAGTCCCAGGTATTCTGGACAATGATTAAAACAAGAGAGTAATGTAACATGATATGATAACACATACACAACAAAAGTGATTATCTGACTTGTATATGAATGAAGGTAATTTCTAAACAGCAGATATGGGCCATATATGCGGATATTACGTTTATTTTCACTTTTTATTTTTGCATTTTATATTTGTTATTATTATATATAACATATCTGATCATTTTTTGACACATGGAATTACTTATAAATATTCCTATTACTAACATCTAGTACTAAATGATCTCAGGTTATGTATATGTTTGAGGATATTTCTTGTCACTGTCACACCTCCGTTTATCGACGAAGCATCAAGGTGTATTGATCATTTCCCTTTATATTTGTATAAATTATACTTTTTAAAATTTTCTTTAAAATTTACTTTTTAAACTTTTCTTTGAAATTTGCCTTTTAAAGTAACTTTTCTTTATAATTTGTTTTTTAAATATTTTTATTTTCTTTAAAATTTGTTTTTAATCGTTTTTATTGTCTTTAAAATTTGCTTTTTAAACGTTTTATTTTCTCTAAAATTTCGTTTTAAATGTATATATTTAGAAAAGCAAGGTAGACCTCTGGCATGGCTTAAAAACCTGTAAGTAACCTTGTCTTTTCTTTTTCAAATTTCCTTTTAAATGTATATATTTAGAAAAGCAAGGTAGACCTCTGGCATGGCTTAAAAACCTGTAAGTAACCTTGCCTTTTCTTTTTAAAATTTCGTTTTAAATGTATATATATTAGAAAAGCAAGGTAGACCTCTGGCATGGCTTAAAAACCTGTAAGTAACCTTGTCTTTTCTTTTTCAAATTTCCTTTTAAATGTATATATTTAGAAAAGCAAGGTAGACCTCTGGCATGGCTTAAAAACCTGTAAGTAACCTTGCCTTTTCTTTTTAAAATTTCCTTTTAAATGTATATATTTAGAAAAGCAAGGTAGACCTCTGGCATGGCTTAAAAACCTGTAAGTAACCTTGCCTTTTCTTTTTAAAATTTCGTTTTAAATATATATATTTAGAAAAGCAAGGTAGACCTCTGGCATGGCTTAAAAACCTGTAAGTAACCTTGCCTTTTCTTTTTAAAATTTCCTTTTAAACATTTTTATTGAGAAAAGCAAAGGTAAAATTTTTATTTTATGATATATTTGATTTATTTTACCAGCATTCCTTTGGAAATTTTAGCTATATGTACGAAATATGATCAATACACCTTTTTGACGCTTCGTATCTTAATCGGAATGTAAGAGTGACAAGGGATAACCCCCTGCTTAATGCCATAACACAATTATTTTGATGATATCGGGCTAAGGAATCAAATCAATTTTACTGAATTGCAATTTGAAATTTCTTTCTTTAATTATACAGTATCATTCTTACTAAGTGTAGAAAGAAATTCCATCAACAACGATCAGTAAATCTTCTTGATGCTTTGTAATTCAGTACAGATACAGGAGCAACTAGAAATAAGTTTGTATGCATGTTAGTTATATAAATATAATTATATTATTAATTGATAAAAGTCACAACTTTTATTATAAAAAAGTAATTCTTTATTATAGATATTAATTTAAACCAAATTATTATTATAATTAAATTAAGGCTTCATGTCACTTCTTTTCTTTTCTGAGACCCAAAAGAGGAGAGAGAAAGCAAAATAGATCATATCTGCAAGTATAATCGAAAACGACTTTTCTCTTACAAATTCTACTTTGTCTCTTCTAATGGTGTGAATTGTTTTCCATCATTTTAATTAATTATTTAAATAAATTGTTTGTGACGAGAAACAGTCACATGTGTTTATAAATAGGAAATTCAAGTCAATTCTGTAGGAAATACTCAGTAACACTGGGTCAGTTGTACTACTAGTATTTTCACGCTGCTGCTATGGGTAAAATCTCTCATAAATCTTGTAAAATAAACATGAAATTAGGTAAAATGTATTTAATTACAAAACTAAATATGTTAAGTACAATAATAACAAATAGAAATGACAGTAATTGCATTTGTACAAATCTTAAACTACTTAGTGATTTCACATTAGATTTATCTTTAGCAAATAATGCCAGGATACATGATAATAGAATTGCCTGTGTAAGAGCCGCATTTAGTTGTATCATATTTAAATGAATTACTCCTACCTAAAGTTTACTCCCACAACTCATCGAATGCCATTGATGTGTAATATTGTTGATTAAAAGACTAGGGAAATATTCAAGCGAATCTGATTATTGAGTTGCATGATCTAATGTACCATTTACAGGTATATGTGTATAAATAATTCTATAAACAGACAACAGTGCCTCAAAGTGTGACGCAGGAAATTTCAAAGTAACATAAATTTTTGTATTATTTCTAGCTGCCAAATATTTGTAGTTAGAACTTACATCTTGTATATTATTTAAGTTGATATAAAGTCCATGAAATTTTGTAATAAACTTTTAAGGTCTTACAAAGTAGTCTCCATTATATTATCAGGAATATTAACAAGGGAGATAACTTGCCATTAATCAGACTTATTATTCCTACAGTCTAACCTGTATTTGGGGTCACCTCCGAATAAAGACTAACCTGTGACCATTTTTCTTTCAATAAAAGCCGCATTTTGTCTTTCCCAAGGGTTTATGCATACCTATAACAACCCAAATACTTTCCAGATTGACAAGAATTTAATTTTGACCACTGCAATGTGTGGCTATCAAAGTCTATGAGTTTGTCTTCTTGTTTCATATCTGAATTTTAGGACCAACAGATATGAAGTATTAATGATGTAGGATTATTTTTTTTGTTCTGAATAAACTCACTACAAAAAGAACTGCCTTTGATGCGATTTCTGACTAAAACCTATTTAACGCCCCACCTCTAATTAACACAAATGCCTATTTTTGAAAAAAGCAGGCAAATCTTGACTCACCATGGAGGTTTTACAAAACCTTTTAACGTCTTCAATGTATTTAAATGTCATTCCAACAATAAATCACTCATTGAAAAAAAATTGTAAATTTTTACCTCCATAGGAGCTTTTATTAGAGTGTATTAGTTACAGTCAAATCTATGAACAAAGGACACCCTTGAATCCCTTATACAGACATAGTTCATTCCCAGTGAGAAAAAAAAATCTGTATGGAATTATGCCCCCTTTTTTATTTGTCCATACTAAAAATTGCCCCAGCTGGGTAGGGGTTAGAATTCCCCAGCTGTCGCACTACAGAGGGGTAAGACCCCCCCACTGTGCCTGCCTGTTTGCCGTGGCCTGCAACCTGTGTCACTTAATTTGAGCTAAACAGGAGGTCAGGAAAGCCCATCCTGATCAATCGGCTGGTCTTGACGTGCCCTAGGTCATTTTTCATTAGTTCATAAATACTTGAATATGTCCTGTTTATTGCCATGTCTTGTCTAGGATTCTCTTTTTTGGAAAAATGACCTAGAAAGCGGTGGCTTATGGGCTAATCTGGTTTGATGATAATTTTTATACACTTTTTTTATCATTATTATCTTTATCATTGTGAAAATTACAATACAGCACTACAATTTGGATGTGATAAAAACATAATAGGTTTTCTTACTCTTATCTAAATAAGACCACCTGAAATTTTCTCTTTCTTTAAACTTCACATGTGACATTGAATTTCATCAGAAATGAAGTGTTGGGATTAATGTTAGTTGTTTGAATTAATGTTGTGGGTGGTGTTTTACTTTAATCAGACTGATTATACATACAGTCTAACCTGTGCAACCTCTCTTGACAGCCCTCTCATGAGCAACAACCTCCCCCAACAAAGGCATGATTTTTCCCCACTCTTAAGTTTCAATTATTAATTTAACCTCTCTAGAGCAACAACCTCTCAACAACAACATAATTTTGCTCCTCCCAAAGGGTGTTGCATTAGAGAGGTTGTGCTGTATCATGTTGAAAAATAACCATAATTCAATACTCACATCAGTCAAGCACTTCCTCCTCTTCTTACCATATTTAGTGTATGTTTCTAATTATTTTTAGTAACATCCTTATCTCACTTTTATACTTCCATTATTTGTAATTATCTGACCATTAAATTCTTAAACGTTGTTTCCCCCTTTACAACTAGCATAAATAGTTCTTACTTTATCTTGAAATTGAGCTTACCTGCTCTGTGGTAATGTATCCACAACTGTTGGAGGAACATTTTTATGAATTACATTGTCCTGCTCTGTGTCAGTATTGGGGTCTTGGCTTTTTGGTCATGGCTTTGTTTTTGATTTTTGCTTTGAAAATTAATTGAGTAATATTTAAATTATCTCAATTCTTTCTAGTAAAAAAATTAATTTGTATAATAAGTTAATATATTGTTTCTAGTAATGATTAATCTTTATCAGCTTTGTTCTCACCAACACCACCATAACCTACCCTCATCATCAACATCATTATCATCACCACCAACACCATCATTATAATCATCATCATCATCATCACTCCCATCATTATCATTATCATCACCACCTTCATCATTATCATCATTAACAACACATCCATAATTATCATCATCATCATCACCACCATCATCATCATCATCAGTAACAACACATCCATTATTATCATCATCATTGCCACCATCATTACCATCATGATCATCATCAATAACAACACATCCATCATTATCATCATCATCATCACTGCCATCATCATTATCATCAGTAACAACACATCCATCATTATCATCATCATCATCATCATCATCACCGCCATCATCATCATCATTGTTATCACCATCATTATCATCATTAACAACACATCCAGCATTATGCTTTTTTGTTTACATTAACATTCGTTTACTATTTCAAAGTAGTTTTTGTCCGTAACATCACAACAAATATTATGAAAATCTAACAAATTATGACTTAGAACACTTATGATGCCATGTCAGAGAAAACAAACACTTCTTAATGGCAAAATGGCATTTAACATTATGCATAATAATCAATATAAAAATATGTTACACTCCTGTTAAAAAAATGTAGATCATATTATATCTTCCTACGTGATCACATAGAATACTAACACAATCTTTTGATAATTTAACAAATTCTGCTAAATTTTACTATGCTAATCTGGATTTTAAAGTGAAAAGGCAGAATTATTGTGTGTAAAACTGAGATAAGACCAGATTTACTGTAGAAATCTAAATGGTATGCTCAATTGTGAGTACGTAGTTTAAATGCATGATTTTCAATATGTATGATAAATATACATTATAGAAAGTTAGATGTTTTATGAGTACACAGAGAGTTAAATACTGTGACTGCTTAATGAATATATTGGATGAGATGAACATTTTTATTTGCTGTAATATTTTGATGGTCTCTTTGACTTGTACTTAAATCTGTGACTGAGTACTTTTATCACTGCTTTTTATAATCTCTCTGCATAAATACGACCCATGAGAATTCTGTGTTCATGTTGTCTTGGAAATCTTTAACAAAATTATCTAAGGCTGATTGTGTTGCCTTATGAATATGAGGGTCTTGTACAAATTGAACTTTGCATTTTTTCCCACTTATTTATATGTTGAACAGCTAAAATTGCATGCATGACATTGATATTGAATGTGTAAATGGTGGTTTATTATTTTATTATTCAATATTTTATTGAAATATTTTTGTATGTTAATAATAACTGAGATTTCTATTTGAATATAATTGTGAGGTTTTCTGCAATTTGATTATACAAATAGGGTGCCAATAAAAGTTGGTTAATTATCTTTATGTCCATTCTTGTAAAAAACAATATGAAGAAGTGTTTTGATCACTAGTAAGGATAAGGAGTTTATAGCAGCATACAATATCCAATGGTTCCTGTTGTTAATTTTATAACTATGTTCATGCTGTACCCTGCTCGTACAACATATAGAGTTTGTTACAACATCATTTACTTGCTACATTTTTCATAAACTGCTGATGTTCTTTTCAATTTTTTAGTTTATGTGGTAATTTATTCTATGTAGATAATTTAGTAGTGATTTGTGTCACACTTTTTTAGTTTGGAGATCAAGCTGTTTTGATATAACATCAACCATTGTTTTTGTCCAAGCTTTTTTACATAATCAGATCCAAATTATATTGAATTATCTCCCCTTGAAATCAGGATTGCTTTTTCTTAGTGTTTGTATCTTATCTTTGTAAGCCTTATTTTCTGCCTTCTTTTTCTCTTTTAGTTCTTGTAATTTCACTTGGTATTTTGGGTCACTCCTAAGTTTCTCAAGGTATTTTCTTACTCTATCTCGTGAAGATTTAAGGTTTAGGTCATTGTTTGAGGCATTTGGTGACAAGCATCTAGACCTTAATGTTCTTCTAATGTTAGACAATGTCGCATTAGCTGATTATTAATATAAATTTGTCAAGCTCTTCTAATATTAATTCTAGAGTGATGTTATATAAAAGTATATTTAAGAATATCAATGAAAATAAAATAGTTTGACATCACAAAATTGAATTCTAGTGTTACACTCCTGTTTTCACTTATGATCACATGTGACAAACATTTGACTCCTGGAAACAAGACTCTTCCCAGATGACAACCATGATGTGTGCTCTCTTGAAAAATAAGAGATAATCAATATGCTTGTTAAATATACTTGAGAAATTGGTTTGGGTAAAAAGTGTTACACTCCTGTTAAACATGGGTTGTGATAAATATGAAATAACCAAGTGAGTTGTATGACATGCACATAAATGAAGACTATAGTCACAACAGACAAACGAGTTAGTTAACTAGTTTCTAGCATATAATTGTAGATAATGTTTGTATTTCATGCAAAATCAAGGTCAATCCTAGGTATGCCTTATTTTCAAGAAAAAATTGCCAAGTCATGGTAAACAAGCAACTAGTTCTTACATTAAAAAGATGGAACAAATATGTTAACTGTTGACCTTAAATATATCGCATTTTGCACTGGCAAAAGATTAAACACTTTTTATTTGGTGGTTTTGTAATACAGTGCAACCTCTCCAGAGTGGACCTCTCTTGAGCTACAACCCCCCCCCCCTTCAACAACAGCATGCTTTTTCCCGCTGACTATTTAACCTCTCTAGAGTGGCAACAATGACATAATTTTGTGTCTCCCAAAGGGTGTTGCTTAGGAAAGGTTGCACTGTAATAAATTCCTGAAAAATGACTTTTTAAAAAAATTCTCACAAAAAGTGTTACACCCCTGTTTTTTTTAGCTCAGCAGAACCGAAGGTTCAGGGTGAGCTGTTAGGATGGGTAGGTGGATGCTCCGGTGTCTGGGGTTCGTCGTCTGGCATCAACAATGGTCTTCTCCTCAGAAACTACCAGTCGGACTTACTTCAAATTTGCTGTGCAGAAGCTTTTTGACGTTCTAACTGCAATTTGCTCATATTGTACTGGTTGACCCCTTTTAGGGGTCACTAGAGCTAAAAATAGAAAAACCATTATTCATCTTCTCATGAACCAATGGATGGATCATCACCAAACTTGGTCTGTGGTATCCTTCAGTCATCACGAATATTCCTTTGTAGTATCCTTTGATGGTCCTTTATCAAGTTTATTTTTGTTCCCCATTATCTACCCACAAGTATACCTTTATTACCTTTTTAGTTACAAGTTAATATACATTTATTCTGGTGAGTGATTCAGAGCCATTGTGATCCTCTTGTACTTTTTAGATAAGTATATCTTTTACCTATTTTACCTTTTAGATGTGTATATTTTTTACCAATTTTACTTTTTAATTATATGACACTCCAGGGGGACTAGTGGATTTATTGAAATTTTGGCCATCAATAAAACTTTTTACACAAGTATATATTTTAGACATTCATCTTGTATAAAAACTGAAACAAAACACAACCTTAATTAATGTACCGGTACTTAGAATTTGTGATGGCAGGACAGTGTCTTTATAACTTACTTTAGATGAATTGATATGGTACAATATAAAGCACTAGGGTAGTACATGTGATAAAGAAGTGCTGTTTACCTTCTCATTATATCTGTACAGTACAGAATAGAGTCAACCAGGCACCTGTTACCAATGATTGGATCCACTAAATCATGTGACTAATTCAGAACAAAACAAAAGCACATAGTTACAAAAGCTAGGCAAAAGAATGTGATGTAGCCCCTGACAATACTTCACAAAACAGAAATTTATTAATGTCTTAATAAAATGCCATTTTTTGACACTAACTTGCATGAATTTTTTCTTTTATTTTTTACCTGTGATAGTCATCTAATGTATTTCGATGACAATATATTATCAACAAAGCACTAGGCTTAAATGTTACATCAAGTATTTTGATACTTGCAATGTACATAGCCCAATGTTGGAGTATTATTTTTAAGCTATGATGTGCAATGGACAATTAGTTTCATTGTATTAGGAGAAAGCCATTGATGAAGAGAAATAAAAGATTTAATCAACATCTTTTTGTTTGACAGCATTATTTGTAAGTGTAACCAGTCTCCTAAACAGAATTTTTACTGCCACTGGATTAACTGCATTGAATTTAATAATTTAATATTTGAATTCTGTACATTCAGTATGATGTACCGTTGTGTTATTTAATTCCTAATAATGCATAGAATTGTAACTGTTGAAAAATTCAAACAGACCATTACTCAATGCCTGAGATAGGGATGACACTTCTTTGTAGTACTTATCCATGATGCTGGGTAATTCAAACAGAGTGAGTTCTGACACTAATCCTTGTGTGATGGAGTCAGTGTGTATTTATGTATAATGTAGAACCAACTATGATTTCCTTCCCTTTTGAACCTGAAAAAAGGGTGTATTGTACCATAAGGTTTGTGTGTTCAACAACAGTATCAATATCTAACATGTATTTATTAAACATAAATTATTCCAAATTACTTATGTTGATGTTAGATGTGTTGATTTTCCAAATCATTGACAAGTGTGTGAATCTTGGGGTTCTGTTGTACATGTGGTGTGTATTTGCCAATGACTGTTATTTCTAAGAATTGTAATAGTCACATTTTTGTCTACCTTTGTCAAATACCAAATAGTATAAATGTATACATGTATATGACAGTTTATATATTACCAACATAATCTTGTTCCTCAAAATGTGGAAAATATAGGTCCTGGAATGAAGTATCCAACTGTTGCCTTTTTCTAATAGAATCCATTTTCTTTCCTTTCTGTCCTCCCTTTCCTCCTTGGTTGAAAATGTTTTTTTATCCCATCTGTCCTTCAGAAGTTAATCTTGCATATGTTTTGACACCCATTTGTCATAAAGTAATAAAATACACTCAAAAATAAATATAATTGTAAAAATTGTACATAAACAAATGAATAGATAAATTAATAGATAAAAATATGTAAATGAAATAAATAGTCAAAAATAAATAAATGAATAAATAAATAAATAGATAGATAAATAAATAAAAAAAATAAATACTAATGCATAAAAATAAATAAATGAATAAATAAATAGATAGATAAATAAATAAATAAATAAATAAATAAATATTAATGCATAAAGATAAATAAATGAATAAATAAATAGATAAATAAATAAATAAATAAAATAAATAAATAAATATTAATGCATAAAGATAAATAAATGAATAAATAAATAAAATAAATAACTGAAATAAATAAATTGTAAAAATATAAATATATAAAAAACTTTAAACTTATATAAAACGAATAATTAGTAATAAAATAATCTTCATAGATCTATATAATACACCCTGGTCTTTTTTTCTGTATATTTTCATGCTATCTTGCATCCACTTAGCTAACCTGTTTACACATTCTCTGTGACATCAGGCATCGTGGCCAGAAAAGCTTGGTGTCAGCACCCTGTACACTTAAACTTGGTATGGGTTGGCATATGAGTTGCTCTGCCAATGCTTGCTGAACCTGTTCAATAATCTGTTTAAGGTATGCTGCATTTGATAAAAAGATAAAATAAAAAAAATTGATAAGTTTCGCTAAATATTTAAATTATATAAAAGTTAACATCACTATATTCAAAACCCTTATTTAATAATGAAACTTAACATATCCAACATTATATATTTATTTAAACATTTATGAAAAAAATGACATATAATGAAAAACATACAATATAACCAAAAATAAGCATAATAATATTTCCTCCAAGGTCCGTTAACTTCGGACCCCAAAGTTATATATGACATGAAAAATAAGCATTATAATATAGATCATCACTATATTAAAGAATAAACCTGAAAAATACTGAAAAATAATCATCAGAACATCTTCATACAAAATTATGTTGGAATGAATGCATAGCAATTTTTTTTCTTTTTTTTATTTCTTTTTTAAAAGCATATATATGATATGTACAACAATGAAATCAATAGTGTACTGATTCATTAACATCGGACTGATTTTCTGGGTATGGTATTTGCGAAATGGCATCTGCATTTGAACTTTGCCTGGTTTATGAATAATGTCAAATGAATAACTTTCAAGAAACATAAGCCATAGAGCAAATTTACCCTTAGGATCTTTTAGACTGTTTAGGTAAGATAATGACTTATGGTCAGTAAAAACGATGAACTTTTTGTGAGAAATGTAATGGCAGTAAGTCTTTATGCCTTCAATGACTGCAAGACACTCCTGTTCTCTAACAGACCATTTACATTCATCTTTTGTAAGAGCTCTACCAACATAAGATATGACATATTCTTTACCATCTACATCCCTTTGTCCTAAAATATAGCCGAGGTCACTGCCTGATGCGTCAGTTGACAAAATAAATTCTTTGTTCATATCCGGGAAACCCAAAATTGGAGCCGAACAAAGGGCATGTTTTAATTTTTGGAATGCCTTCTGGCAGTCATCTGTCCAGTCCCCTTTATGAAATTTGCCCTTTTTATTCCCTTTTAGTAATTTGTTTAAAGGTGAAGCAATATCAGCAAAGCCCTCAACAAATTTTCTATAGTAATTACACAGTCCTAAAAAGCTTCTAAGTTGAGTTTGTGATTTAGGTACAGGAAAATTTTGGCTGGATCAACAGAGATCCCATCTTTTGACAAAATATGGCCTAAAAACATCACTTTTTCCAAACCAAAAGGACATTTTTCTGGTTTCAAAGAGAGATTGGCTTCCCTTAACTTATCAAAAACTAAGCCTAAATGGGCTAAGTGTTCATCAAAATTTCTACTGAAAACAAGCAAGTCATCAATGTAGTACAAAACAGATTTCCATTGGAGGCCCCTGAGGACTTGAGACATTTGAAAACTCATTGGTGCATTTTTCAAACCAAATGGCATCCTATTGAAAACATATACGTCTTCATGGGTAACAAATGCTGATTTGTGCTTAGTTTCAGCGTCCAACTGCATTTGAAAATAGGCTGAATTTAGATCTAAAGTGGAAAAAATAGTGGCTGAAGAATCACCTATACAATCAAATACATCTTCTAGTCTGGGCAGGGGATGAGAGATAGCTTGGGTGATGTTATTCAATTTCCTGTAGTCGATTCAAATCTCCATGAATTATCTTTCTTTTTCACCAACACTACAGGGCTATTCCAAACAGAATCAGATGGACTGATTATGCCATTTTCCAAAAAGATTTGGGTTTGGCATTCAATTTCAGCTTTTTGCGCTGGACCTGTTTTATAGTGGTCCATATGGACTGGTTTTGCGCCCTGTATAGTGTTAATTCGGTGCTTTTAAGCATTAGTTTTGCCAAGTGAAGCTAAGGATTTAGCACAGGGTTTGGTAGAATTTTCAGAGACAACATTGATATAAGCACTATCTTGAGAAACAGAATCATCATTTAATGTATGAATATGATCAACTGAAACTTGACTCACAGAAGCTAGAGTATAATTAATTGGCAAACAAACTTCCTCATTTGATGGTTTCAAGATTCTAACTGTAGCACTACAATTTTTAGAAATTGAATTCTTGTTCCGTTTAACCTTAACCAAACACCTAGCAACTTGGACTGATTTATTAATAAGGACTGGTTCAAGTAGCACTGTTTCATTTTTGTTAATCCCAGAGACAGACACAGGGATTTCTACTTCTGACTTAGAAGGGATGCTTACAGGCTTTTTGGTTTTGGCCAATCCTGATTGGACAGTCATTTTTGTATTGGTTAATCCCTCATGTACATACAGAGTTGCGTGCCCAAGATCAACAAAACATTTATTATCATACAAAAAGTCAATTCCAAGGATAACAGCATGGTGTGAATGATTCAGCACATGAAATTTATAATCAATGACAACACCTGCTAGCACTATTGGTAAATTAATTTGACCTAAAACAGATATTCGTTGTCCACCTACACCAACAACATTTTGTAACTGACAAGGCTTTATTTTTACTTAAATCTAAACCTGTCTTCTTAACAAAATTGTAAGTGACACAGGAAATGGAAGCACCAGTGTCAACAAGAGCAGACATCTTAGTATTTAAAACCCTAATGCCTAGCAAGTTTTTATTTAAAGGAGCAATAAGTGAAATCTCTTCATTAGCACTTTGTTTATTTTGAGAAGTATGGTGTACATTTTTTCAGGATGAGGTCCTAAAAATCTACCTTTATTGATGATGTCAGCAGTGGGAGGAGAGTTACAATTTAAATTTGGATTTGATTTTTGAAATTTACAATTTCTAGATTGTTGGATAGAATTATTCCCTTTGTGTCCATCCACAGGTGTTTGCCCATGAACAGGCGCGAGTCCCTATTGTTGAGATTGTTGAGCCAAAAAGATTCGTCTACAATTATCAATATTTGGACAGTGTTGTTCATAATGGCCAACATTTGTACAAATTTTACATTTATGCTTTGACTCCTTGTTTGAGTAAAAGTAACCATTCCTTCCTTGTCTGTTGTGCTGTGACCTACTGTTCCATTGCTGCTGATAGATTTGCTGTGGAGGTTGGATGAACTGCTGCTGCTGAGGCTGTTGTCAATGCTGGGTGAACTGCTGCTGGTAGACCGGCTGATACACAGGCTGCTGAATTGGCGGAGGCATCATGCCTTCACCACTCTTCATAAGCACAAGGAGATGTTCGACTTGATTAGTCAATGCATTTAATTTAGAATCAGTGTCTGATTTCACTACAGCAGACACCTCAACACAGTCCTTCTCAGACAATTTTGCTCGAATAGCAGCTTTACGAGCTTCATCCATTGACTTAATGTCTTGTGGCTTTACAATCTTCCTGAGACCATCAATGTACGAAGCCACAAGCCACTGAAGCGGCATGTTTTGGTTGTTTGTCGCCTTGGTGTAGCGGGTGGTATATTCACTCACGGTCTCATTTGGTGTTTGACGTACTGAGCCAAACAAGAATGGTGCATCACTTCCATCAAAATGCTGACGAAAGCTATTCTCCACTGCTGCTGAGTCTTCCTGCTCCTCAGGCGTCAAACTATTGTACCAAGCCTCAGCTTGGCCTGAGAGATGGAATGGAAATGTCCTTTGAATTTTCTCCTCACTATAACCAAACATGCTGCTACATTGTCTGTAATATCTATGCAGCCATGCTGGCCCACTTTCCCCTGGGTGCCCAGAGAATGTTGGGATCTTCACTTGGGGACCCATTGCCATGTTGTTGTCAGGTTGTTGTTCAACTGTAGCTTCAATCTCCTGAACTACAGATATGTCAAGTTTGGTCTCAGCAGCTGGCAATATCTGGACGTCGTCAGTTGTGACTTCAGATGTATTTTGCGCTGGCTGGCTAGGTGCTGTGAACTGGTCCAAGGGAATTACATTCAACAGTACAGCTTTTCTCCCTGGGTTGCCTCTACCACTCCTCTTTACACGACCTGATTGACTAGTCAGCGGTGATACCAAAATGGAGCGGGTAGTTCTTCAGCTTTGACCCAAGCTCTGCTCTTTGCGGAATTGGCCAAAGTCTGCGTTCTGTGGCGTTGCCATCATACAGGATCATTACTCCACCAGATTTAATGAGCGCGACCTCAGCATGGTGAGCGTACAGTGTTGGGAGAGAAAGTAACTAACTAACTAAGTAAGAAAGGGGTGCCAAATGCACATACTCAGTTAGAAGCACAGAAAAACATGTGCACTGTCCTGTGAGTTGTATTTCTCGTGAATGTCCCTGGTCCCCAGCTGGAAACACAGATGATAAAACATAAAATAAAGTTTTATTCATCAAATCCAGTATTCAAGTGATAAAGAAATAGATATCAAGAAATAAAATGACAAGATAACAAAAATATGCAAAGCATTCCAAATGACAACATTTCCCGTAAACAATAGAACAAGGGTGGGAAACCTCGCTTGGCAGTGATAGGTACAAATTACAAAGAAAGTCTCATAAGAAAATAGCAAAGCATCTAACCTAGCAGAAACTTAGAATCTTACAAAAATTGTATAAAATGTCTAAAAAAAGAATTCTAAAATATTTTAACTAATTTAATTGATTCAACACAAAAATATTAGTTATTTAATAAAGTGCTTAATTCAAACTAAACTAATCATCTTGATAAATTATACAAATGCAGCATATCTTGTTATCACATTATGAAACAATAGTTACAGATATTCAATAGAGGTAACAATAAGTCAATTTATTCAAGAAATTTTACAAAAAGTGACTAAGTAAAACATAAAACATCATTTAAAAAAAAAGATGTATTTTATAACTATTTAAAGTAAAGCCACATACCTGGAAACACAGACGATAAAACATAGGATAGTTTATCAATAAAGTTTTATTCATCAAATCCAATATTCAAGTGATAGCTGGAAATGAGAGTTTAAGTTTTAAATAGTTTCTGTGTTCCAGACTTCAAATTGCCAAAACAACTGCCAAGCAAACATTGAGACTTAAGCTCATCCTGTCAGCTTGGTATTTCCTTTGTTATGGCCCTTTGTGTCGCTTAACTACTAACAGATTATCAAAAATTTAATTAATAAAGGAATCTTGACACTTAAGATGTTGGTATAAGAAAATGTTTTAGGTGTGATAAATATTAGTCTAAGCTGTCTTTCCTGATTATAGAACTTTTCGAACTTTTATTTACAAATCGGCAAATACTTGCCTATGGCACACAAAACAGAACAAGGCAGTAGAAAAATGACAGAAATATAGAAACATACATACAAATACGACACAAAATCATTAATACAATATACCATGTATACAATATAATCAGTGGTTGGAATTAAATTGAACCATGAAAATTACGTAAGGAGATATTTGTTGCGATGTGAAAATGCTTCTTTTAAGAATAAAGCTAATTTATAGAGATTGTTTTTATTTTTTGGCACTTAAAATGTTATTGAATTTAGTAATGGATGGCCAAGGAATGTTACCAAGATATTTTTTCCTAATGACTGAATATTTAGGGCAACAAAGAAGAAAGTGAAATTCCGATTCCACTTGTTTTAAAGAACATGATTTACACAATCTATTTTCACGAGCAATGTTGTTAGATCTTCCAGTTTCTATAAATAATTTGTGTGATGAAAGCCTAAAGGATGTAATTTGTTTTCTTAGCTTATCGTTATCAATGATATTTATATATTCAGCACATGAAAAGTCATTTTTGAATTTACTAAAATAATTTAATCTAGACATGTTAGCAATCGTTGTTTTCCACTCCTGAATAAAATTATCGCACAATGCTCTTTTGAGTAAGGAAAATAATTGCAATTTACGTTGTAAATATTCCTAACATAATAGTAGCCTGTGGAGTCAATTGTTTTATTCATTTTAAATGCCCAACTATTTGGATTGTTAAAAGTACATTGTTCATCATAATTTTTTCTAATAAGCGAATTATTTGTCGACATGATTTTTTGCCATAATTTAAAGATCTTTCTTTAGCTATTACGCAAAGTGGAAATCTTCCTAATTCTCCAAGTACAGCAAAATTGGGCGTATTTGAATTGACACCGAGAATGTGTTTACAATATTGTATGTGAAGTTTATCAATTTCCATATAATTGTAGATTCCCCAAATTTCAGACCCATATAATAAAATTGGTGCAATCATAGTATCAAAAAGGTGAAGCTTAGTTTTAATGTTCATATTTTTCCTATCAAACACTGACAAAAGTTTATAATACGCTTTGAGAGCTTGATCCGACAGATTTTTTACTGCACTTTTCAAATTACCATTCTTAGAAAAATTGATACCCAGGTATGTAAAACTTTCGACAATTTCGATTATTACATTATTTATCTTAAAATTTGATGAGAATATCGTTTTTCTTTTTTCAAAAATACAGATTTTGGTTTTCTTGACATTGATTTTAAGACCCCATGTAAGTGAATACTCATATATATTATCTATTTGTTTTTGTAAACTTACAGGTGAAGTAGTAAATAAAACTATATCGTCAGCAAAAAGTAAGAGGTATTTAGAGAGTAGTTCAATATCACATTCTGTAAGAGAATTAAAGTCAATACAATTTGGAATATCATTGATAAATAGAATAAAAAGGAGGGGTGATAACGGTTCCCCTTGTCGTAAACCCAATGAAACATGAAAGAATTCGGACATCTGCATATCAGGTGAAAGTTTTATGCATGACTGAATGTTACGATATATTGCCTTTAACATTGATATCATTTTACAACTTAATCCTGTGTCGATTAATTTAATCCAAAGTGCATCTCGGATCACTGTATCGAAAGCTATTTCATAATCTATGAAAATACAGTATAATTTTTCATTTTTGGAAAGAATATTTTGTATGATACTATGTAGAATAAATATTACATCATTAGTTGATCTTTTATCTCTAAAACCAAATTGTGAATCATTAAAAATGTTCTCTTGTTCGCACCATTTATTTATTCGATTTCGTAAGAGTAGAGAAAATAATTTAGCCATGATGTTTATTAGTGTTATACCTCGATAATTAGAAGCATTTTCGGTGTCACCCTTTTTAAAAATCGGTACAATAACACCTCTACTCCACTGTTCAGGGTAAACACCTGTATCAAAAATATGATTAAAAATTGTACATAGATACGGGAATATAAAATTGCGTGAATCAATGAAGAAATCAGCGACATTGTTATTTAAATCACAACTTTTGTTACGCTTCAATTTACTGATTGTAATACTTATTTCATCAACAGTAAATGGAGAGTCTAATTGGTCAACATTTATCGTGACATCTCGTGAATTAACTTAGTCATTTTCATTAAAATCACAGTGGGGCGTGTTCGAAATATTTTCAAAATGCTTTATAAAATCATCCGCTCCAACATTGAATGGGATTGATTATCGTTTTTAAATTTATTTAAAAACTTCCAGAATTTCTTAGGAGACATTTTGCTCATGTTAGCTAACTTAGTGCTTCTTTTGAAAAATGTTGATTTTTATTTTTACGCTTCACCTTTGCATAAATCTACCTGTTTGTAAGAAAAAGACGTTTATTTTGATCGTTGGTATTTAATTTGATTCCTGATTTCCTTCCTGATTATTTTTTTCTTAGAATTCCACTTACTGATTGGTTTACCAAAATGTGAAAATGATATACTAAAAATGTTATCTGAAAATTCATCAATGCACTGATTTGTATTAGAGACACCAGACAGCAAGTTATTAATCGTAATATCAAACAATGCACACTGATTTTTTCAAGATCATTTATAAATGTCTCGCAACGAGAAACGTCCCACACAATTTTTTCATAAGACTTTGGAGTGTTATTATTGTCAATAGTATAAGAATAGTTCATGTTGAATAAAATGGGACAATGGTCAGAGTATTCATTTATATCACAAACCATCATATCAGAAATATTACAAAAATTTAGAAAATTGGTAATGATATAATCTACTGAGCTGGCAACACTTCTATTTCTACATATTGAATTATAAGTATAAGAACCGTTCTCAAGTCTCCCATTCATGATCAGAATGTCATTACTCTTACAAAGATTTAACAATTTTAGACCAAATGTGTTAAAACAGTACAATCACAATTTTTACGCTCGGGTATATCCATCGGAGTGTTATCATCCTCGGGCATATCAATGTACCATTCAAGATTTACTTTGGTCACGTGATCAGGCAGATTTCCTTTGCATGAATTCAAATCACCAGACAAATACACAATACCCTTACTACTGTACCGTCGAATATCACTGTTCAAAATGTCGAAAATATCTATATTATGTAGACAGGAATTAGGATTAGTATAAACACATGAATTTTCTGGTGGAATGTAACACAAACATATATACACATCATTATCATATTTAGTCAATGATTTATCAATTCAAAACCATAGAATACCATAGTCATTGTGACTTACTGGTTGAATGTGATTACGATATGCTTCTTTAAAGTAGACTACTAGACCATCACTATACCGCTTTGCGGATTTGTTAGATTTAGGTCGAGAGCATGCAAAACAATCGTAGCCATTGATCGATAAATTGGAGTTTTTTTGGAGCCCATGTTTCTGTGAAAAGGAGAATATCGTAATCACACACATAATTAAAAAAATCACGGTCATTTAATTTATTTTTTAGCCCTTGTACATTCCATAAAAGAAAAGATAACTGTTTTGTGTCATTCTGTTATTTAGAGTCAAGCAAATGAACAGTGTCTGCAGTGAACAGTTGGTTATTAATATATAGCTTGTCATACACCAGCGTAGCCTGTTTTCTGTTCTTTTTGACTTCAATGAATGCTGACATCAGTTTTTTTCGCCGTTCTCTAATGGGTTGTGGATATTGGTCCGATACTCCATACACTGACTCACGAGACGAGATTTCACGTGCTTTACGTTTTACTATAAGTTTATCTTGGTAGTAATTGAATTTCACTATGATTGGACGGGTTTTGCCTTGATTATACACTCCCGTTCTATGAGCTCTATCAAGTTTGAATAAACTTTTAGCTCATTTTCACAAAATTTCAAAATTTTCAAAATACAGTCTTCTGATTTTCTATCATCCAGTGATGAGCATTCGGGGATACCATGGAAAATAAGATTGTCTCGCATTGAGCGGGTTTGACTGTCTAATATATCTTCTCTGAGAGATGAATTTTCCTTGTGTAAAGATTTAATCTCCTGTGTCATGTTTTCAATCAATTCGTTAGCACTAGATAATTGTTTATCAATGTAGGACTGTTTAGACGAGATTTCATCACAAGTTTTGGCGTCCATTGTGCGACTTAGCTTTAGATCATTCATTTTCATGTTTGTGTTGGCCATTGTTAATTCAAGAGAAGATACATGATTGTCCAACACGTTCATTTTATGGGTCATATTGTCTAGTTGTTTTTCAATATTGTCCAATTTATTCAGGCGCTTATCCATTGTTTCCAATTTATCAATGATAATTTGTAAATTTGTGTTACCTGGAGAGGATGGAGTTTGACCGTTGCTGGCTGGAGAGATAAATTGTTGGTAGCCGCCTTGAAAGGGTGGAATTGTTGCAAGGTACCCTTGGGTAATAGGTGATATAGGAGGTTGAGTTTGAGCCATGTTGAGTGGATTGTAATCAACAGCTGACCTTTCTTCAGGAATTGGATTCGTCGTGCCTGGTGATGACTGAGATTTTGTCTGTTTTTTCGTTCACCCATCTACAAACGTTTTGTCTGTAATCCATTTAGAGAAAAATAGCCAATTCAAAAATCCAATTTCACGAGAATTTTCACCCTTGGAATATATCTAACTGAGCGCCAAAGATTAAACGCCCAAATTTTTCACTGTTTAAACATCAAATAGATCCATCAAATAGATCCATTTAACGGTTGATATAACGTAAGATCCATTTATTTATTTAATAACCTTAGCTTGTTCAAAATTTTCGTACCGCCATGTTTTGAAGATAGAAGAAGTTTACAAAACAAATGTTAAAAGTCATAAAATATTTTTAATGTTCAATAATCTGCTTAAGGTATGCTGCATTTGATAAAAAGATAAAATAAAAAAAAATGATAAGTTTCCCTAAATATTTAAATTATTTAAAAGTTACAAAGTTAACATCACTATATTCAAAAGCCTTATTTAATAACGAAACTTAACATATCCAACATTATATATTTATTTAAACATTTATGAAAAAAATGACTTAAAATGAAAAACATACAATATAACCAAAAATAAGCATCATAATAGATACAATAACAGTAATTTAAACATGGTCTAGTACCCTTTTTCATCCACTGTTACTGTCCAATATCTCTGTGTTCACATCGTAAAAAACAGTCACCATGACTTCATGGACATCAATATGGTTCAGTATTGACAGCCATTTCTGTTGCACCAAATCTCCATCACACTTGCTACTTGCAGCACACCACTAAATGTGGTTACTGTCAGATCTGGTTCAGGCTTTTACCTTCTCATATCCTTTTTTTTCCAGCAGCCCCCAAATTCTTGAAAATATCTTAAAGAAATAAACAATTGTAATATATTGTATATTTAAACTACAAATTGTAGGTGTCTATTTCATACAAATAAAGGATGTGGAGTTCCTATTATACCCCACAGACAAAATTTTCAGTGGTATATACTGAAATTGCCCTGGTTGTTGGTCGGTTGGTTGGTCGGTCAGTTGGTTGGATGACCAGTCAGTTGGTTGGTCGATTGCATAGTCTACCCAAACTTCATCAAATTTCCTATATACATTGTGGTTTAATACTGTATTATATCAGAAAACAAAATTATATACTATGTTTAATTATTTCAACTATTGTCTAAACTACTGTACAATAAAAATTGATGACATTCCTTGAATATGCCAAAACACAATTATTCTAGTCAAATAATTACCCTGTAGAAATGCTCTCTTGCACTTTGTCCACTACTTGCATTTTGTGGAGGTATTTTTTTTATTACTGTCCCGTCATAAGTAACACCAGGGTTAGAGATCCATCCCACATGTACCTTACAATGACAAAACAGACATCACCTATGTACAAAAAGAAAAATCAAGTTACAAATTTGTAGAAACATTTTAACAATTTCCCATGTAAATACACTATATACATTCAATCAGTGTACTGTACCAGTGTAAAAGCCCTTACAATTTTCCAGTTGTCTTCCGTATTGTTATCTATGTGACCTCTATTAATTTCCCATGTAAACTGTAAACTTTTTATGAAAACTTTGGCTTTTGGCATGACCATTTTATTTTTACATAGAAATATATATCTCTTCAATTTCAAGAAAAAGTATTGTATATTTATTATTATTTGGAACTTTATCGTGAACACCAAATATAAAAAAATACTGCTTAGCATGTTTGAATCAAAATTCATTACATCAGGGTTAATTTTTACAAAATCTATTAAAGTTTTTACCTAAGGACATTCCCAAAAAAGATGAAATATAGTCTCTTGATCTGTTTTACAAAAAATTCATTGGTTATTATCTGTTATATTCATTTTGTGTTGTGATGAATTTATTTATTCTGTGAGTTATTCTAGTTTGTTGCCATTCTAAGTGGGTATCTTTGGTAATGTTGAATGTTAATCTATAGATATTTCTTCATGGTAGTACAATATTATTAAACAAATTATTCCATTTATGTTGACTGGTTGTTTTTTCATTATTGGATATCAACTGTCTATAAACTAATTTATTTGGCTTTATTCCTATAATTATTGTACTTACATAGGAGCTCATAGTTACATTATTTTTTTTTAATATCTTTCAAATTAATATTATTTTCTGTTTTGTATTTTCTTATAGTTCTTAGTAGACATTCATAATCTATAAAATTTGTGTTACACCCTATTTTTTCGGTTATTTTGTTTAATGTAATCAACAGAATTTTTAATTTTAACTGTTGTTCCCCTGTACAAAGTTTGTAAAAATATTGTCTATCATTTTCATTAGATGGGCTTTTGGTGTTGGCAAAACTGTACAATAATATGTTAGATGGGGGAGTAGTAAAGATTTGATGACACATATCCTACCTATTGGCATGAGTTTCATTCTTTTCCAAAATAGGATGCAATTCTTAATTTTATTTATTTTCTCATGAAAGTTATTGTCAACAATTTTTGTCAAATTTACATCAAACATAATTCCTAATAACTTAAATTGTGTTACCCCCCCCCCATTTAGTTTCCATTTTGTTTTCATTGATCGTGTACTATATTTCATTGAACCTATCCAGATAATGTGTGTTTTATCAAAATTTACTTTTAGGTCTGAATATTTAGCAAAATTGTCTAGCATATTTAAGGCTGAATTTAATGATTTGTCAGATCCGTCCAGTAATAATGTTGTATCATCTGCATACTGGGAAATTTTGAATTCTTTGCCATCTATTATTATTCCTTTTATATCTTTACAGTTTCTTATCTTTGAGACCAAAATTTCTGTACACAAAATGAATATATAAGCAGAAATTTGGTCTCCCAGAAGACAGCCACATCCAGCAATGAAAAATCCATTTATTTGCATGGCTAATTTTTATCATATAAAAATAATGAAATCCATTTTTTAAACACTGGACCAAATGTAAAAAAGGTTATTATCTTATCAATGAAATCAAAAGATATGGTATCGTATGCTTTTTCAAAATCAATCAGCACAAGTAGCCCTGGAAGTTTATATTCATCAATTTATTCGATTATGTCATATAACAATCTAGTGTTCTCCCCTTTAAATCTATCTTGAACAAAACCAGTTTGACTATTTGCAATTAGAATATTTAAAACTTGTTTGAGTCAGTTTGTTATTGTACCTGAGGCTAGCTTATATATCGTATTTAATAGTATTATTGGTCTCCAGTTCTTTAAGTATGGTTTACTGTTATTATCTTTTGGAATACATGTAATAATTCCTTGTTTCTGTGTAACTGGAAAATGTCCCATTGTAAATGCACAATTTATAGCATGCACAACAAAGAAACCTATTGTATTCCAAAATATGTTAAAGAAATTTGAAGTAAATCCATATGAACCTGAGCTCTTATTATTTTACATTTTTTAAGTGTCTGAGAGACTTCGTGAAATGTTAATATAAACCTTCTAAAGATAGTGAATTTTCATGTGACAATTTGTGGTATTTCTATATTTTCAAAATCTTTATGAATATCATAATCAGTCACTTCCTTTTACATAAGTTTTTATAGTAATTCTAAGTTTCATGCAAAATATTATTTTGACCATAAATATTTTGATCATTGATTGCCCTTATAGCAGTGCATATTACATATGTTATGGAAAATGCAAGCATACTTTAAGACATTTCTGTTTTACCTGACTTCATCATGGTATCCTACATTTAAATTAGCAGTCAATACCTTTTTATCTTTTAAATTTCTTCATGCTTATTCTAAGCTGTTGTTTCCTACAAAAGTTAAGTATTGAAAAATTTAAAATCAAATAAAATTTAACTAACGTAAGTTCTTTAAGTGTGATGAACTTGTTTTAATGATATATCTGTGATGGCTATTGTTGCTGATATGCCAGCATTTTTCAGTGTGAGGTCCAAAAGAGATGTGTGGTTGATAAAAATGTTATGATCATCACAACAACATTGATCTCTTTCATGTTAGTGTAAAATCATATTTTCTGAACATTGTATGATGTTCTGTGCTAGAAAATTTGGTTTGATTCACATTCACATTTACCTGAAATAGTAAAAGGTATAATATTGTAGTGATCATGTGACTCATAGGACATTTCACATGCAACTGATGACACCATTTTCTGACTTAATTTTTCGAAAAATAGACACAGGTGGAATGTAACAAAGTTGATATTTTATTTCTTATGCCAACAGCTTGTGTGCCATGTTCACATTTTTTAATATCTATTTTTTTAAATTTAGAATAAGACAAAAGTACTATTGCTAAAAATCACATATATCCAACTGAGAACTCACCTGCCAAATGAGATCAGCTGAAGATGTTAAACTTGTACACCTAACTAAGACTCCATATGGCAAAATACCATTATCATGTAATAATAGTATTCTATTTCCCCTATATGCCTCTTATCCAGCCACCTTGACACACAACAAAATAACGATGTGTATTTGTTCACATTTTTGTGTGGAACAACTGCACTGAAACTCGCTAATATCTCAGAAATCAAGTCCTACAGGTGTAGAAATGGTTTCTGTGAGGCTATGAACCATTCTATTCTTTTGTGTGCCAAGCAGCAAAATTATGTGCTTTCACATATACTAATGTATATACAGTCTAGCATGTGTTTGTGACCATCTCCAAATAAAGACCACCCTGTGAGTAAAGGCCATGCTTCTAAAATCATCATTGATTATTTAGAATAAACTGACCTCTGAATAAAGGCCACACTTTGTCTTTCTCATGGGTGGCATTTGTTCACAGGTTTGATTGCACTTGCTACTGAATGCTGACTGGGGTAATGAATAGTTACTACCCCCCCCGCCAAGAGATTTAGGGATGTGATAACTGTGATTTATACATGATGATTGTGTAGATTTAATCAGTAGCTATATATTGACACTGATTTGAATATTGACTTCCATAATGTGTAAATTTTACTTTCAAATTTGCATGAGTAAATATGTTTGCAATATCATCATGAAAATATTCCATCATGATTTACTAAACTGGTGTAATGAAATACACATAATTTGTATGTTTATATTAAAAAAGTACTTTAATACACACTTAAGATGCATTTCTCAATACCACCTATTTCTTATTTGCTCACCCTGTCCTCCGCAAGTAATTGCAAACTTCTCCACATGAATTGTTAGAATTAGTGGTGGATAACATTATGTCTCCAACCCGATCATCACAGAGATCATGTGTCCCACCCATGGTTTGAACACAGAAGCCCAAGATTTGTGGACTTCACAAAAGTCTGTAGACTTCTCTAAAGTCCAGAACCCTACTTGTCGCATCAAGTTGCTGCACAGTGATATTGACACTGAAAGAGTTAACTAATTAGTTTACATATCCATGTCAGGCATGGTAACAAATATACAATTACAGAAAAGGTTTAAATAAAAGAGATTTTATCTTGAATATTACTGGTTCAATAAAAAAGCAAAAATAAATGATTTTGAGAGATATAAACCAGTCTATTGGACGAATGTACCAAAAGAATTGACTGAATATTTTTGTATGTGCATTGCTGTCAGATATCTGCAAAATCAGTGGTAAATAATTAAAAACACAATTGACAGATTTATATAGATATATGTATATATACTGACAATTGATGAATTTATCATATCAAATTTAATGTTAGTATCTCCTGAGATTTATGCCAATCCTGTTATACCACCATGGAAGTGTGCTTACCAACTTATGGTGAATAAATAATGAGGTTCAATCAAGGACGTAGCGCCCATTACGCAGTTTACGCAACTGCGTAATACTTTTTTTGCTGACTTTTTGAAATATGAAATATTGAAGAGCATCCTCTTTGTTAAAATCAAGATCAAATCTAATGTATTTTATTTACTACACACGAGTATAGTTTACACATATTACCAGAGTAATGGACAGACTAGCGAAAGCAACGTAAATCAATAATCATTCAAGGTCAGTTTTGACACCTGCCAAAATGTCACCGATGACGTCATTCCTATGTAACACTTTAACTTCTCGTTTACATGTATGTGTAGCGATTTGGTTATCTAGAACTGGTGTACAAGTACACAGCTATCTAACTAAATTTGTTCATACTTTGTAATTTCCTGTAAACATATTCAGTTTATTTATGTGATAGATTTGCACATATAGTTTCTAGATCTACTTCTCTCTATGAGCTTTAAATATATCTCTCTTAGTCTATATACTGAATAGAGATGAGCTCCAGAAAACCTCCTCGATCTCTTCATAGACAAAAGTCCATTTTTCAGTGTTTTAAACTCCCAAAATACCAGTGAAAGCTCATCACCTCTTCCTGCTGATAACTCTCAGTCATTATTGCATGACAACACAAAATCTTTTCCCGAAGAGTCCACATCTTACAGAAAACAATATCAGGCAGACAACTGCCAGAGTGATGGGTATTCAGCTGGTTGCTCTATGGGTGCGCAGTTTCTAGACATTGGAACCATTGATGTCACAGGAAGACTCCGAATGTCTGATTCCATGAAAATGTCGACTTTAATGTCAAGATTTGAACCTTCGCGGAGTTGGGTAAAGCCTAAAAGCACTCACGGCAAAAGCGGGGCAGCTAGGCGTGTACATGACCTAGTGTTTGAAACTGAAAACTACCCCTATTTAAGGTATAGTCCTTTAGTCAATGGTGTTTTTTGTGCACCGTGTTTTGTCTTTAATTCATCCGAAAACACTCTTGTTGCTAAGCCCCTTGTAGACTGGAGCAATGTGTCTAGAATTATAGGGATGCAAAAAAAAACACTAGATCACAATAATGCAATGACTAAAGCTGACAAATTCATAAAAATATGTCAAAGTCAAGAAAAAAGTGTCTTTGAGTTTGGCTCAAACGCTTACAGAAACAAAGTCGAGAAAAATAAGAAAGCATTGACATCTATTGTTAAAACAATAGTTTTGCTGGGAAAACAAAACATTGCTTTTTGTGGCAAAACGGAAGACCACAGTAACTTCAGAGCTTTGATAAATGATCGCGCTGAAGTAGACAGTGATTTGCACAACCATCTAGAGAATTCTCCCAAACATGCACAGTATTTAAGCCCCGCTATTCAAAACGAGCTCATATATTTATGTGGCAATCAAATTTCAGACTGTATCGTGCACCATTGCCAAGATGCTAGGTACTTCTCAATTCTTGCAGATGAATCTGCTGATGTCAGCAATACTGAACAGTTTGCTTTTTGTCTGCGTTACATTGAACGTCAGAGTTCTGTGGAACATGTGCTCCATGAGGATTTCCTTTCATTTGTTCAGACAACAGAAACAACAGGTGAAACACTTCATCAGTTGCTTCTAGATGAAATACACAAACACAATCTGAACCCAAACTTTATCGTTGGACATGGGTACGACGGTGCTGGGAATATGTCCGGTTGTCACCGTGGAGTGCAAGCAAGATTTACGGCAGAATTTCCAAACACAAAGTATATTCACTGTCGCAACCACAGTTTAAACTTAGCAATATGTCATGCTTGCAGGGTACCGTTTTTGCAGTCGATGTTTACCGTTGTTGAGGATGTATTGTTTTTTATAACAAGTTCTCCGAAACATCGCAGAGTTTATAGCTCTCATAACGACGACGGAGAAGCCTTAAAGAAGTTCTGCCCAACACGGTGGTCTCAGCACTCGGAAAGCATCACTGCTTTCTATACACACTTCAAACCAATTAAAGAAACACTTACTGACCTTCAAGTTGGCTTGGGCACCAAAACTATGTCCACAGCATCAAGCCTTCAAAAGGCTGTCCTGTCTTTTGACTTTGTTGTCGCTTTGTGTTGTGTCAGCGGTCCCTTAGACACACTGAATCCTTTGACGGATTCAATGCAAGATCCTCAATGTGACTTGGTCAAAGCAGCACAGCATGCTAAAGTTCTTTATGGGTTGCTGGTCGAGAGACGCAATGATATTGGGTATTTTGGAGGACTTTGGCAGAAGGCTGTCGCCTTGGCAACTGAGCATGACATCAATGTCTGTCAGCCTCGTGTTGCTGCAAGGCAAAAACACAGAAATAACATAGCTGCAGAAACCCCAAAGGAATATTGGAGGTTGAACATGTTTGTACCATTCATGGATCACCTTTTGTCCCAACTGCATGACAGACTGTGTCTCTCGACTGCAAGACTGAACGCTCAGTATCTTTTGCCAACAAAACTCCAGCAGCTTTCACCCGAAATGTGGACCGATATTAAGCAGGAGTATTCTCCGTTCGTAGATTGCCAGGCAATAGATGCTGAACTTGACGTCTGGAAGAGATTTGCAGCCGATTCGCCCATTCAAGGTCTGGCAAAGGCAGTTGATGAAACATATCAACTATATCCAAACATACATGTTGTGCTGAAGATCCTTCTGACTATGCCAGTGTCCACGGCCTCTGCTGAAAGGTCATTTAGTAGCCTTCGCCGACTTAAAACGTATCTAAGAAATACGATGACCAAGGAACGGCTGACTGGACTAGCTCTGATGCATATTCATTGCAATCACGAGATCGATATCGACCGGGTTTTACGTGATTTCGATGCGTCTGGGCATCGTCGAATCGCACTTGTGTTTGATAAATGAGGAAATGACGAAATCAAAAGCATTCAGTGAAAGCAAAGAAACATATATATCGGTCTGAATAAAAAAGTTAAATAAAAATACAAAAAGGATAAAAAAAATAAAAACACTAAAAACAAAAACAAAAAAAAAATGTCGCGGGGAAATCTATGACATCAAATTATATAATCATCACCACCTGATGAGACCTATTGGAGAGGTCGAAACATTTTATTCCTACAATTGTACTGATTAATTTCCCTTTTTTTATAACATTATATCTCACTATATGTGTGTCTTAAAATGCACCATAATGCGTCTTTTCGTGTCCCTTTTTTTCATTTTTTCGTACCATGGGAGGGGGTATCTCTCCCCCATCGGCACTTTGTGCTGAGATCTGTATGACACTTTCAAAATCCTGGTTACGCCCCTGCAATTATGACCAGACTTGATTTTTTCTTGGCATCAATATCTACATTTTATACTACTCAGTTTTACAACTGGAGTATGTACTGTAAAACCTTTGCTTGTGGCCACCTTCAAATAAAGACCACCCTGTGTATAAAAGTCTTTCTTTGAAAAACGTTACTGATTATTAGAACAAACTGACCTCAAAATAAAGGACATCTGTCAATAAAAGCCACGTTTTGTCTTCCCCAAGGGTGGTCTTTGTTTACAGGTATTCATAAAATATGAAGTTACTGCAGAAATATACACCACAGGTGTGTAGCTAACTATAAGCAAGTTCATGGCTGAATCCACATGATTCTGACAAAGTACTATATAAAGTGCACCAGACTGCATCATTTTTCAAAATTCTCCATGGACCCCTCCCATTGCACAATTATGAAACCACATAAATAGAGAGCTTGCTACACTGCTGCACCAACATATCATCTCACCTGCTGTAACAGACATTTTGACACTGAGTGTTAAATGAAGATTTATAAAGTAAAAAAAGTGGTGTGCAGAAACTTTAATGTTTAATGGTGTTTTATGGCGTATCAACTACTAATGGTCATGCAGCGCACATTTAAAAGGGAAGGCCAAAGATGCCAATCATGTAAAAGGATAATCTATTAATAAGAATGATTTAAAAAGCAATTTTGACCAAAATTCTAAGTTGAAAAGGGGCATAACACCAAAAATATAGCTTTCAGAATAATGCCCACTGTCTTGCAACTGTACCTTGTTATGATAAGTATTCCAAGTGTTGTGTTCATACTATAAAATTAAAGAAGCAATTTTGACCAAAATTCAAATTTAAAATGAGGCATTACTCCAAAAATATTGCTTTCAAAGTAATGCTGCTTGTCTTACAACTGTGCCTTGTCACGATTATCAAGTATTCTAAGTTTTGTATTGATACCTTTAATGGTTTTCAAATCATTCTATTTAAAAATTTTGACTAAAATTCTGAGTTAAAAAGAGGCATAACTTGAAAAATATAGCTTTCAGAATAATGCCACATGTCTTGCAGCTGTGCCTTGTCATGTTAATCAAGCATTCCTATTGTTGTGTTAATCATTCTGTTTAATAAACAGTTTTGACTAAAATTCTATGTTAAAAAGGGACATAACTCCAAAAATATTGAAATATTGCTATCGCGGTGATTCCCCTTGTAGTGTTTGAGTAATGGGCTTCATTATAGGTTTTACATGACAATGATGACACCTCAGCAATCATAATAGCTCAATTTTTTCTTTGAGCTAAAAAGTACTAAGAAGGCCCAAAATGCCTCTGTTCAGATAATTTCTCCACTTTTTATTTTTCCAATGTGTGTGAATATCTAATTTTGATGTAAAAATACATGACAAAAGCTAATTAAGATGTTTTAAGTCTGTTAAATATTCTTAAACCCAACCATATCACTAGATATATTATTAGTAGTGAGTTGAAATTATCTGGGAAAAGCATCAGTCAGGTTGCTGGAAATGAAAGTAATTTTTGCAGGCCTAAGTGAGACCATTCTCGGTTGGCCCTTGTGTCCTTGGTTGATGCTGTTCTTTCTGATAATGTCCAGAGTAACAGCTGGTAGTGAAAATTTTTGTTGGAAATTCCTTTTGTTGCTCTGTACAATAATTGGATGCCAAATAAGCTTACTGTCTTCTGTTCAATGAGACATTTTGCCCTCAACAAATGAAGTGCTCTGGTGGCCTACTCAAGGGGAGCAACAAGCAAAACTGATTCAATTCAAGGAAAAATAACAACTATGTTTTCATTCTGCAGTCTCTGCTTGCTTGTACATACATTGCACTGGTACATTAATATTCTATTCTCATGTCTTATCACATGATCTCTCTCCATCTTCCTCCCCTCTCTGTCTCTCTCTAAAACAATAAGCTACCTATTTATCAGGTTGCCCAGCTTATTATTATTATACACTGCATTGCATGAAATAAAATATAGATTAGTACTCTTTAATCTGTTTTCAAATGTTAGGAAGAGGTTTTATGTGAATACAGTCAAACCTGTGTTTGTGGCCACCTTGGCATAAATACCACCTTCTGAATGAAGGCCATTCTTTCATAACTATCACTGATTATTTAGAATAAACTGACCTCCAAATAAAGGCCATTTGTCAATAAAGACCACATTTTGTCTTTCCCAAAGGTGGCTTTTGTTCACAGGTTTGATCGTGACTTTGCCTTACCCTGTTTATCTAAAATAAATTACCTCAGAAAGCACTAAATCAAATCTTAACTGACTACATCCCACTGAAGACACAAATCATTTTTTCAAGAAAACCTTCAATGTCATATTTAGAACAGATCAATCAGACAATGAAGTCTATCTGTATTCTTATTATCCATGTAAAAGCTTGTAGTAGCAAGTCCTTTAGTAAATTATTTCATCACTTCATTTCCTTACCTAATTTTTGCACCAGTATAAGAACTACAGTTTAAGCGCATGTTGAAACATGAAAAGTCTTGTCATACTGTCTTATATCATTTAAGAAATATATAAAAAACAAAATGTTTCACTCATTGGTTTGCACTACATTAATAAACCCTTTCAGTGATGTTTTACAACAACAAAGTTTAAATTTATAGTCAGCAACATTTCATCAAAATAAAAAAGGAGCCAAGATGAAATAAAAGTCATAATGGAAATGGCATGTACAAACCCCTACATACATTTATATGTATATATATACGACGGTCAGTTAGTCGTGTAGCGGGCAATCGAAAATCAATCCCTGACAAAACTAATGAAACTAAACGTTCGTAGGAATCCGTTAATGAAAAGCAAATTAAATCGTCTCAACTAAAAAACCCTAGTGCCACAACTGCGCGTAATCAGCAAACTAATTCACTATCTACTGGTGATGGTAAAAAAACATCTTCTGTTAAGGCAGTAGGAGGCCAACAGGACGAGGATGTTCCTCCTGGAGAGACACCATCCTGCATCATGTCAGAATAGGAGGTACAGGAGAAGGTGAAAATAAGGTTTTCACTACTTAATGTACAGGGTTTGATAACCAAATCAAACAATAAACTTCATAGTCCTGAACTTATTTCAGTGTTTAATAAAAGTGATATCGTGATGTTGACGGAAACTTGGTCCGCGTCTTTCATAGACTACACTGTTAATGGTTTTGAATGCTTTTGTTTACATAGATCGAGACATCCGAGTAGTAAAAGAAACTCAGGTGGAATTATGTTATTTATTCGTAATTGTTATGTAAATGATGACATTGTTTTCTATGAAAGTTCTGATGACATATTATGGATAAAACTTAATGGGAATACGTTGTGTTTGACAAATGATTTATATGTAGATTTTTTCTATGTTGTACCAGAAGGTAGTCCAAGGTATAATGCTGTTGATGCTAATATATTTGATAGACTTGTCAACTCTATAGCTTTCATACATAATGTTACTAACAGTAATTGCAATATACTATTATGTGGTGATTTTAATAGCCGTACAGCAATTATACCGGACTACGTTCCGTTCGATTCAAAAACTGCTGATATAATATTACCAGATGACTATGTACCCAATGTTAAGAGAGAGAGATTTTCACAGGACAAAGTGTCTAATGCAAATGGTCAGTCGTTCATTGATATGTGTCGTGAAACTGGACAGAGAATTTTAAATGGGCGAGTGGGAAGCGACTGTGGTATCGGTAAATTTACCTATGTAGGAAAAAGGGGTTCAAGTCTCATAGATTACGTTCTAGCTTCTGAAGAAATTTTTAACCGTATTTCAGTTTTTGATGTCGAATGTCCAAATATATTATCGGATCACTGCGTTTTACATTTCGAATATGTAAACACTAAATATGTAAAACGAAATGAGCAAAGTGCTGAAAATTGTTTTTATAAGATTGAATATAAATCTGTTTGGGACAATGACAAACAAATTAAATTTGTAGATGCACTAAAAAATGAAAATATACAAAACAAATTCTCACATATAATATCTTCATTAGAGAACGATGATAATGATGAGATTAGTCTCAATACATGTATAAGTGATTTTGTTTATATTGTTAATAAAGTCGCCAAACCGTTATTTAAAAGAAATATACACAGTCCTCATGATAATGAGCCTATCAAACAAATTAAAAATCAATGGTATAGCGATGAATGTAAAAACAAACAACAATATTTTTATTCTGTCTGGAATAAATATAGACTATGTCCGTCCGATGAAAATAGAACTGATTTGATTAATGCACGAAAAGACTATAAATATGTTACAAGAAAATGCCGGACTGACTATGACAATCAAAATACCAAGAAATTAGAATTGTATAGACAAAAAAATGCGAAAATTTACTGGAATATGTTAAGGCAAGCAACAGGATTAAAATCGCCAAATATTGGTTTATCAATTTTCGAACAGTACTTTGAAAATATAAATAATCCAACTGACCCATTTTTTACTCCGGATGATGATGTTATTTATTTTAATGAACGCATTGTTAAGAGTGAATTTCAAACCATGTTTCATGAATTAGATTCAGTGATTACTGTCAATGAAATTTTACATGCAATAAAACAATTAAAATCTGGACGCAGCGCAGGTCTGGATAACATGTTAAATGAATTCTTTATATATGGTAAACGAGAAATGGTAAACTGTCTCCATACTATTTTTAATAAAGTTCTTAATACTGGTATTTTTCCAGAAAGCTGGTCAGAAGGCTTTATTGTTCCACTATACAAAAAAGGAAATATCAATAATCCAAATAATAACAAAAAAAGTTATATTGCGGTTTTGTTGACTTTAGTAAGGCGTTTGATTATATTGTCAGGCCAAATTTATGGTATAAGTTAATTAAGTTAGGAGTATGTGGTAAAATATTATCAATAATTCAAAGTATGTATAACTCCATTAAATCAAGGGTGAAAATTAATAATACTCTAAGTAATGATTTTACATGTTTACTTGGTGTTCGCCAAGGGGAATGTTTGTCTCCTCTTTTATTTTCTCTGTTTTTGAACGATCTCGAAGAAAAGTTAATGCTAGATGGTTTTCAGGGAATATGTATTGATATGTTCACGATATTCTTGTTACTGTATGCTGATGATATAGTTCTTTTTGCTGAAAGTCCATAAGCTCTTCAATGTGGTTTTAATATTTTATCAGATTATTGCACAAAATGGAAAATGAAAGTGAATACAGATAAAACAAAAGTCGTTGTTTTTAGAAAATCTGGCATTGTGCCTAATGATGTGCAATTTCTATATGAGGGTAAAATTATAGAAATAGTTAATAAATGTACCCACTTAGGTGTTGTTTTCACTGTGGGTGGTTCTTTTAATCAGACGCAAATAACTCTTGCAAGTCAAGCAAGAAAAGCCATATTTAAGATTTCTCAATATCTTTTCAATTTCAGAAATGTTAGCATTAAGCATAGATTAGAACTTTTTGACAAACTAGTTTTACCTATCTTAAATTACGGGGCTGAAGTTTGGGGTTTTCATTCAGGAACTAATATCGAGCGAGTGCATACACAATATTGTAAGGCGTTAAATGTTCAACTCAGAATGATTTTGTATATGGGGAATTAGGGAGATGTTCATTGATTGTTAGCCGGTATTTTAGAATAATAACGTATTGGTTTAAGATAATCGAATCAACTGAAAATAAATACATTAAGATCATATATAAAATGCTAGTTAATGATCTAGAAAAATACCCTAATAAATCTAATTGGGTGGGGTTACTTCGAGATTTATTATCATCTCTTGGTTTCTATGAAGTCTGGTTTCATCAAGGAGTTGGGAACAAAAAGATTTTCTTTAGTTTGGTCAAACAAAGATTATATGATAATTATACTCAAAAATTAATTTCAAACTTAGGGAACTCTACTAGGGCTTTGTTATATCGTGAAATTGTTGGCAATTGTGATTTTAAAGAATATCTAGATATCATTAAAAACCAAGACTATAGAACTTCTCTTAGTAGGCTACGGATGTCATCTCACCATCTTATGGTTGAAAGTGGTAGATGGCATGGGCCAGAGAGTATTCCATAAAATGGTCGAAAATGCACAGTCTGTAAAAAATTAGATGATGAGTATCACTTTGTAATTGAATGTGAACTTTTTAATGAATTAAGAAAACAATACATAAATAAATATTATTGGAAGAGGCCTTGCATGGGAAAATTTTTAGAACTTTTAACAAGTCAAAATGAAACGGTTTTGAGGAAGCTTGCATGTTACGTACATAAATGTTTTTGTTTAAAAATTAATAATTAAGTCCTCGTATTGATATATTTAGTATAACATTGTTTAATAAATCCGTTCATAACGGCACTTAGCCCGGAGTCTATATATACATGTACTACTCTTATTATTGAAAATTGTCTCACTTGTAATTGATCTTATTCTTTTAAACAAATGTTACTGTTTTATTAAGTTCGAATAATGAACATTTTATCCATTCTTTAGAATTCCGTTGTATTATTGTTAGAATAATGTTACATATATTGTACTTGCATAGTATAATTATGTATTCTCACTGAACAAAATTTACAATGGCTTATTTCGAAAAACGTTTTGAAATTATTTTTCTTTCTATGATATCTCCACTTTGTATACAAAGCATAATTACCTAATAATTATATACTTGTACTATTAGTCATATGATTCTTACCACCTTGATGTTATGTGTCCTGTATATAATTGACTGTTATATAGGTGTTATTATTTAGTTTAGTTAATTTTCTTTTCTCATCCATAGATTTCTTTTTTTTTTTTCATTATTCTTAAAAGTGAATCATAAAACCGGTGATATTCTACATTTCGTTTTTCGGTAGAACTTTATATCCGGTGGATATTTATGATACTAATATTTTGGAAATTATGTGTCTGTAAATAGTTTATTGGTGATTGTGCCGGTCTTAATTAATTTTCAATAATTACAAAACCAATCATTATTGATGATGGAATTTTGTGATGTAAATAATTATTGCCTTCTCCGATGAATATATTTATTATTATTATCTATTATGTACGTATGTTCATGTATTTTTTTTTTGTATTTATTTTGTTTTATTCATAAATATATATATTTATATATGTATATGTCCTCCTGGGCCGCAAGGCTTAATGGATTTACTGAAATAAATAATACATATATAAAACTACACTTCAACTGTGCAAATAACTGGCACGCAGACAATCAAGTCATACAATTCAGATATGAATTATTTTTCAATATTTTCACTACAAACAAGATACTACAAATGGAGAATTTTGTGTGGAGGAAATGTAAAACATTATTTTGTCATGTTAATATTTTCATTGATATTTGTAATAGATAAAAGATATGTACCTGATGTATTTAGTGCTTTAAGTACAGTAGAAAACACTCATTTTGCTGTGATAGTATATAAAATAATGAATAAAATCATTATTATTTCTATATTATTAATCAAATTTGATATAGTATTAAGAAATCATGTTTGAGAGCAATCATAATTGAAATAGCAGATATAAAAATCAGATGTTATATTAAAATGTTGGCAACTTTTATTATAAGAATAAATAAAGCCAGTTGACTTGATGTGTCTTAAATAAATATAATTGAATTACGCAATAAGAAGTCTTGTTCATATTTGAAACCACGCATAATAACACTGGATGTAATGGTTCAGTTCAGCTCCCTTGCTGCACCTTATACAGAATGCAAAGTTGCTCTTTCACTTTGCTTGTTGAAGAGTTCTTTACAAGGGGAAGTAACCAAGTTTGGGCGTATCATTTCACCATTGTGCATGATCATCTTGAAAGAACAGGATTTGTTTTATGCAGTCTTTACATTCAATTTTACATTCAATCTGTTTTGGTAGAATTTTTAGTCTGAAGCACTTTCTAACAACATTTTCAATGACATTCTTCTCCTTCATGGTCCATGGTGTTCTAACTCCAACATTCTTGCCTTTGCCTGAAATACAGAGTTATGCACTGCATAACCACTTGAGCGCAAAAAAAGTTGGCAACCATTATTGTACAACCATTATGGTATTGTTGGAAAATTTGCATATCAAAAATTCATTATAAATCAGCAACTAATGTAGACATTTTTTACATGACAGTAAAACAGATTAAAACAGATAAATTTCATTCCAAATTTCATACCTGAACAATATATAATAACCAGTATTATGAATATTGCTTACAAACAATTTGTAGTTTGTAATTTGCTTGAAAATCTAACTGATTATAAGTCACTAGGTCACTATTGACCACCAGCAAAAAGACTACAAATCTAAAGAAACAAGGATGTCAGTAGACTGTTCTTGGGAGGTTATTTGTCACTGTAATAACTAAATCGATGACTCAGTGCTACAAGGTCTTAAGTGTAATTATGATGTTTTGAGAAAAATGAGAAAAAACGTTTTTTATCGTTATTCTGTTGATGGTATATCTTATTTTTCCTGATTATATGAACGCTCATCTTTCATGTTAAATTATTTAGTTTGTGTCATTATTTCATGCCTAAAATGTTTTTAAATAGTCATTTGCAAATAAGATCCCATAGCTTTTAAACAATAATGAACTGTTTTTTTCATTAAAAGGTTGTATGTTAACACTTAAACCTTTCAAAATTTTCTAATGAAATTTCCCTATGTTGTATCTACCACATTCAACATTTTAGAATATGGATCATTACTTTCAATCATTGATAATTGTTCTCTTTTTCCTAACAATTTAAGCCTAATAAGGTCCATATTATGGTAATTAAGCTTTATGTATGACAAATATTTGTTTTAGCTCTCTTGGAGTGAAAAAATACCCAAATGTGGATGTTGACAGTATATTTTAATTGTAAATATCTAACTTAAAACAAACAATATGAAACAAATAACATTATATCTTAATATAGTTTTGTTGCAGCCCAATGCATGTATTTCCATTGATTCAGGCATTTTGATCAAATTAGTCTTTCTGTCTAATTAATACCCTCTAAAGTTGTGTCCAATTACTTAATGGTTACCAAACAGTTGTGTTTTTTATGTCTTAATTTATGAATAGTTGCCTGTAACGCTTAGTCCTTCTTGTCTTAAACCAAATCATGCGTTTAAAATGGGTACAGTATTCTATACATTTTGTAGCATGAATCAAGTTCCCTTTATAAATTGGAGCACCCTACAACTGTTTTATGTCTATAATTCAGAGCCAAATACCTATTTTATAGCTTATTATTTTCATCAAGTCACAAACTTGAATTTAATCATATGAAAATAGACATTTGATTAAAGCTGCTTAAACGCTGGAAATAATTATATGACAGCTATGAAACAATAAGGTTCTGCATTAAATCTGTATTTCAATTGACCATTCTTATTCAAATAATCCATTTTGTTAAATGCTGGTCAATGTTGTTTTGAACAATTCAAACAAAATGTGAAACAATAAGAGTAGAAAGAACACTATTTACAGACAAAAGTTGCCCTGATTTTTTAATTTATTCATAAAATATTTGGTATAACATTTACTGGTGGAAATATATTCTGACGTTTCTGAAAAGGTTAGGAAACTAGCATAGACAAAAATCAGAGAATTATCATGGACAGTGTCTTGTGTTGATTTCTTAAGTATCATGTAAAATTATACTACAAATGGTTTTACAATGTTTTACATGTATTGTTTATCAAATATGTGTAATAATTATCATAAATTCATGAGTGTTTACTTGAATCATTTTATGATTGAAGATAAAATTTTGACATGTATATTGTTGGAGACAATTATGATAATAGAAGGAAGCATTTCACCACTAGAAGATTGTCCATTCATCATCAATCAAGCCATCCTCATTTTTATCACTGTATGACAGACCTTTATAAAAAGAAGAATATCTTGCAGGAATAACATTTCTCTTGCACGAATTCATAAGATCTTCATATTTTAATTTTGAGATAGACAATTTCTCTTGATATGTAGATTTTAGTTAGAACCCCTTAATGCATAAATCTCATATTTTGTCCAGAAATCTCAATATGTTTGTAATCTGATCGAAAGTCATATTTGAAAAAAATTGCTTGGTTCTGATTTACGATATTCAAAACTATGGACATTATGCCAGTGTAAAATAGAACCATCAGTAGTCCTACTTCTATTACCAATCATTTTAGTGGACAAATCTTTAAAATCTTTTATATATTTGGGTTGGTTAACGTTGCTGTTTCTTACAGCAGTCATCTATTCAAATGGAGTAAATATATCATTGTGTTTCGTAGATTTTTCAATTGTTGCATGAACAGAATCTCCCTTTATTTGTGAATGTCCTCTTTAAAAGTAATTGTATGAAATTTTTTTTATTGGCAAAGTTTGGACCAAATAGAGGCACATTGCAGAGAAAGGGAGGTTCTGTTGCTGTTCTGTGCAAATATCAGAGAAAT
Organism: Lutraria rhynchaena; assembly: GCA_008271625.1. NCBI lineage: Eukaryota > Metazoa > Mollusca > Bivalvia > Venerida > Mactridae > Lutraria > Lutraria rhynchaena. Next base: position 687,687 of record VIBL01000193.1, read on the forward strand.
ACATTAAGTTGTCAATGGAGCCAACACTCTTCATTGAAATGGTAAAAACAAGAAGCAATATCATTACTTCCACATTTAGCTATTGTCTCATACCACATATAACAACTAGCTTCTTTAAACACTACATCAAACACTGATAAATTATAGGTAGAAATTTTTCGGCTATAATATACCTCACTAATGTCTGTTTTTTTGGGAATTTAAAACTTTTTGTATGTCAAAGTTTATTACTCTTAATTTTCTGTCATTCATAGCCATGTCTTTGTTTTGTGATTTTAGTTTACGTACATTTCCTTTTCGTTGTAGGTGAATTTTGTATTCTTCTGGCTTCTGTACCTTTTCAGGTTTACTAAGTTGTTTGTATGACTCACAAAAGGAGCATAAATCTTTCTTTGGTTTGTGAAAACCTATAATTATTATATTCACCACTAAAGATTGAATTGTAAAGCCAAAATTTCTGTGCTTTTCTCCTGGCTAGATCACATACATTCTGTACAAATATTTTTAAAATTATTCATGGTAATTATATATATGTATACAGTACCGGTGTATAAAACACAAAAAATTACTTCAAACTTACCTTAAGGATTTCAAACTCTAATGTGCATGTTTGAATAAAGATAAAATGTTGTTGTTTCCATAATTTACCTTCATTAACTCACTTATTTGCCAAGTTTCAGCAAAATTTACTGTTAATTAAGAAATTTAAACACACTTCAAGTTTATACCCCATGACTGCCAAAATGGCCGCGAATGTCCGAGCACCATAGTAGATAAAAAGCAGCCTATGTTAAGTAAATATCAAGAAAACAAAACAATTTTGCTATCAATGTGTTTGTTTTTAATGTGGTTTACAAAAACATCAAAGAAAGCACATTCATCATCTATATTACTAAGTAGGAACCAAATTTGTATAAATGTTTGACCCCGAAAAGTGAAAACTTTCAGCCGAGTCAAAATTGTACATCAAAGTTCTTAAGTTTTTTTCCAAGAAAGAGACTGGGGCAATGTATTATTTGCATATCAAAATTGTCTAGGATACATAAGGAAACAAATAATAAAATTTAAAAAAAAATGAGAAACTTAACTTTTTGTAATACAACCCATGTATAGAATTTTTTTTTTTGCATATAAAAAAATGAAAGATTGAAAAAATACATGAAATATTAATTTTAAACTAAATATGTTAATGGTGTTTCATTTACAGTATCTTATTAATGTTTATAACTTGAAATCATGTTATTTTGTTGAAAGTAATGTGCGCTTTGAATATTTTCAGCCAGACATTCTCGCATAAGGGTACAAGTTTTAGTACTCTGTGCTATAAAAATATATTACTTTTCTAAATTCTGTGCTACTAGACATGAAATCATTACAATGACCAAAAAGGACAAATTTAAAAACAGCAATAAAATTAAAGATAATGGAAATCTCACAATTCTGTGTTTACATTTTGCCCATCAGGTACTGGTTTGATGCCTTGACCAGACATGATCATTTATCACAACACAAAGTATTAGTCAAATTCAAGGCAGCTTTCTATTATCATACTAATTTAGTAAAATCTTTTTCATTCAACATTAAATATTATCCATACATATACTTATGATTATATGTGTATGTATAAAACATATGCAAACATATTGCAGATATTTCTGAGATCTTCTATAAGGTAACCCATGGATTGCTTGGCCTGATCACTCTCCATACTTGAAACATCCCTAAAAATGCACAAATTAAAATGAAACACAAGATATAAAAGCTTCTACCATTTAGTAACATCACAAACATATAATTTTCAGCTTCATTAGCTAATACATGCATTTCCTTATAAAATTATTTGAATATGAACGCATAGCTATTTTAATTCCTTTAATTTTATGTTTTTAAATAAATCAATAAATCACTCCATTTCCTGTTTGAATACGTCATTTGCAGCCTTAGACGAATAATTTACTGAAACCTTCATAATAGTTTCTCCGACTCTGGTTTCCATCTTTTTCAGATTAGTGTTGCTGATGGTTGGCATGTTCAATGTTGACAGGAAATTATTAACACGATTTGGCCCTCCAATGCCGTCAATCATAGCTTAAAATAAAAAATATGTAGTTCAATGAGTATTCAAACCATTTGAATCATTTCCAAAATTGTTTCATCAATAGTTACAGATATGGTTATGCAGCAATCATCTGCAACTTGGACAAATCATAATGCTGACAATGATCAGCTTTGGTGTCTCTTCTGTGCTGTGGCATTTACTGCAGGGTTATAATGTAGATATCCTGGACTCCAAGGAACCAAGCATTAGGTTTGATCAGGACAGTCGTTACAAATCAATAAAATGTCTCACTAGTGCATAACAGCCTAAATATATATACAATTACTTTTGTTTATTGATAATAAATCTGCATCTAAATTATTTGGCAAGACTCATCCAAGAAATGTGATAAATTGTATCGTAACTGAAGGTTATCAACTTATAATAGCGACGAACATATTTTTCATGAAAATTACACTCACCTGTTCCAAGTTTTGTGTTGGCTGCGAAACAGGCATCCTTGTTTTTTTAACATGGTGGGTTTTGCTGTTTGCAACAAAATTCACTATCAACATTATCACACTGAACGTTTAAATATCCTCCAAGTCCTTTCTTTTGTTCACCCACTACATTGTAGACAGTTTGAGGCTCCGGTCCAAGCCCACACACTTAACAAAACTTTACTTCTACCAAAGTAGATACTATCATAACTATAAATGTTAGTTATGAACATTTTGCAGAGAATGATATTTAGAAATGTAATAGCCATAAAACCGTATTGCATTATATTACAATACGCAAAACCCTTATTGCAATGTATTGCAATACATATTTTTTTTTGCGCAGAAAAGAAAAGCAGGAATTGATGCACACGTATCGTCTTAAAATGATCAATATTATACATACATATATTTATATATGAAATTCATGTGTAGTTTCATTTAATCTCTTATATTACTGTTTGAATGATTTGTGTAAATTAAGACTATCTGCCAAAAAAATGCATATTTTGAGCCAGAATTCAAAGGAGATTAACCCTCTCATTTGATTAAGTGTTTAAACTTATTAAAGCACAATAAAATCATTTTAAGTTGTCAGCACATTTTAATATTTATTCAGACCTTGAAATTTCAGATTCCATAAAAATGTCTTTTGATTATTAAGAATGAAGGAAAACAATTAGTCTGGCAAATAATTTCACAGAATTGAAGAACTTAATCACTCCTATGAGAGAAAAACAAAACAAAATTTTAAAAGAAAAACGTTTGCCTTGCACATTGCATGTAACTAATAAACATCAGAACATAAGGACAACATGTCCTGGAGAGTGATAATAAATTGTACTGTGACTCAACCAAATTTTCTGGCATTTATGAAAATGTACCGATGAATTTGTTGGTCTTATTTCTAAGAACTTTTCATTGGTGGTGTTCCATGACTATACAAACCGGTTCAGAGGAAAATAAACCGATGAAAAAGTGTCAGAATTCAAATTGTAATATCAACCAGTACATCGATTAATCGTTATACCTGTAGAAATGCATGAAATATACAATAAATTTTCTAGATTGAATAAAATATCAAATAAATAAGGTCATAAGTGCCATTTATACCACTAGACTTACACTAACACAACAACATATCTTAAATTCTAAAAGGTCGTAACTGCCACTTATGACCTTTTAAAATAAAATATCAATGTAGATACAACCATTATGAAAAATTACAGTTTCACTTACAACCTATGAATTATTTGTAATTGTGAAGTAAATTGACAGGGAATAGTGACGGGAACCAGTTCTGGACATGCACAGTAGTCTGAAGATTTTTTAAATAAAAATACATAAGGCGGTTGTATCTACCAATTACAACCTTTGAATGAGCCACTGAGCCATCAAAATAGGACATTATGAAAGGACAAGAAAAATGAATAAAGGAAAGTTTGACATTTCAACTTAAAAATGAGCAAAATAAGAAGTGCCACTATGTTATGCACTTGTTTAGGCACTGATTATGTTATAACAAAACTTAAACTACACTAATGGTGTTTGTACAGGGCACTTTCTCATTAAAATTTAAGTTAGAATGAAATTCCTTCATTCTTTGTCACCTAATGAAGAGAATAGGAGACAGAGAGATGGACAAAGAGGTTACTTTATGCTCTTCTTTACAACTAATTTTTTTTTCTCTCACTTGATCATCACTTATTTGGAACTTTGTAGTCATCATCATCATCAGAAGTATCAGAATTCCTGTCTCTTAGTTTCAATGCAGCAGTGCTGTTATTCCACATCTGCACATTTAGTGAGGCCACGACAACTTACTTATTTTATTTATTGTCACTGGGGTTTAATACCATTTTTCAACAATTTTTCAGTTATATAATTATGGTGACCAGTTCACCTAACCAGATTTCCTGGACTGCATACTAACCAGTACTAATATACCCTTCAAACAGGAGCCTGCAACGTCTCCACATATGGAGGAAAATCAACATTTTTGTCAAATTTTCAATGAAGGGTATGACTTGCTGCGACCGGGATTTAACCCGGATCTTCGGGTTACAAGCCCAGCACACAACTGGAGGACCACTGCCATGGCACTCCAGGACAAGTATCCTTAGTGATGTCATCATTGTCATCATCATCATTGTTGTTACTGCTAGGTTGCTCCACTTCTACAAGATAATGAATGAACTAAGAGACTAATAACATAAACATTGAGTAATTGACCAATTTCAATCTGTATTCACACGCAAACCAACTTAAAGACAGTATGAATTAAACCCTGACAAATCTATCTCATAAAATTGAAAAAATAAAGAAATTGAAGTAAGACTTCAATAAAACTTATTCTAAAATTATGAAGGTATTGATATGGTTCCTGATCTCAGCAATCCTACACATTGTTGTCATACACACAGCATTCAAGTTTAAAGTCAATCCAATTAACAATTAAAGAGCTATACCATTTCATCATAAATGCCATCATGTTATGTCAGTTCAGACACAGATAAAGATGTTATTGTTTTCTTTTATTATCCATTTAAAGAGTGGGTTTCTAAACAATCTCTGTCCATCTACACATCAGTCCCTATGCAACACTTCTGTTTGGAATACCCTATAGTCATTAGAAATATTCATAAACTATATAAAGTCAAACCTGTGAATAAAGGCCACCCTTGGGAAAGACAAAATGTAGTCTTTATTGACCGGTGGCCTTTATTTAGAGGTCTGTTGGTCCTGTATAATCGGTGATAGTTTTTCAAAGAATGATCTTTATTCACAGGGTGGCCTTTATTTTGAGGTCAGTTTGTTCTATATAATTTGTTCTATGATGGTGCTTCAAAGAATGGCCTTCATTCATAGGGTGGTCTTTATTTCTCAAGTTTGATTGCATACAATAAATCAATTGAATGATTTAATTAACAATTACAAACTCCTGTTCAGTTTTACCAAAAACATTCTCAGTTGAATTGTAAGGTTGAGGTCAGGACTTTCAATTCTTAAGTGCTCTATTTGAGAACATTAGTTCACTTGTAGCCTAGGAATGCTTGATGAAAATCTCACTTAGACTTCCTATAGAGCCATTGCAACACTTTGGAAACTTAGGCAACATCTTTGACTAATGGCAACCTTTGAAAAGTTTTTACCTGGCATCTGACTGAGATTCTAAAGCTTGGGTGCCAATTCTTTCTGTCCATTCATCATCACAGAGATCAAAGAAGTTTTTTTTTATTTTCTTGAATTATTCATTACAATCTTAGCACTTTTTTCAGATAATGTGACTGAAAGCTTAACAAATATTTTGTGACAATTTGCTGAACTGAGTGACACATTTTACTCCTTCCAGTGTCACATCCTATTTTTCAGTTGATAAACACTATGGCAATGTTTTAATACTGGGGTCTGTCTCAGAAATGACCCGCTGAAATTTTGCCAATATCCTTAGCTTTTGTGAAATATGTTGGTGAATGTGGGCATGTTTACCAGTTTTCTCATTTTTCCTTTCCCCAAACTAAATAATTAGTGGATCAATTCTTATTTTTACTGTTGAGTTGTCATTCCTCATCTTGTTTATAATATTTTTTTTCTGAATTCTTGTCAGCAATGATTGTCGACAGGAAGTACCAATTTTGGGTTCTTCACTGAAGTATCACTTTAAAAAATATGAGAGCTTTGCTTTGGGAACAATTCTGCAAGTCTTGAAGGCTGCTAATCATTACTGAGGTCGCGTTCGACTAAACGAAATTGATGATTTTTCGAAGGAAAAAGATGAAATACCTGCTTCATTGTCTTGAATTGGACCAAATGTTTATTGGTTATGTGTAGTATAATGTATTAGCTATCTGTAGACACCAGTTATTAGAAATTTGAGCGATTACTTGAAAAGTTACCTAGTGTTAAAGAAACTTGGTACAGAAGCTGTCATTTCGGAAGTTGTAACCCTTGTATATAAATATATGTAATATAGGTGTTTTGGGTCTGTATGGCCATTTTAAGCTTAATACGCCTTTATACACCATCCCTTCAACGTGCTAGCCCCCTGTGCCCCACAAAAGTCACAAAAACCTCGGAGGTTTTGATGGACGTGATAAATTTTTTGTCTGAAATAATAATAACTAGAAACAGTGATGTCTGTTCCTGAGACAAGAACATTCATTTTAAGTTAAATTTGTAAGAAAAAGGCAATATTTATGGACACATTACATTGAATAGCCCGCACCACTGAGTTTGTCAACAAATACTTTAAAGTTCCTGTAAAGTTAGGTAAAACTGACATGGTTTTAAGATGTTCTTATTAAGAGAAACTCATCATGTAGTATAAAAAAAAATATTGGCAAATGATTAACTCATTTATGAGGTAAAAAAGCTCGTCAAACTTTTAAAGATGACATTTCATTTGTCTATTACTGAACTATATTCCCAAATTATTCACAACAACCTCCAAACAAGGACTGTACAAGGCAAGCTACATTTAACTGAGGATATTTGGCTGGCTATGATTAAAAAATTATTGGACCACATTTTTTACTATTATGCAATTAATATAATTAATGTCATCAATCAGTGACACTTAAAAAACAAGAAATATAAAACCATACCGTGTTCTGCCTCAGCATAATTACATTCCTTTTAATCTTTATCAGAAAAATGTTAGTGATCATGGGTCTCCGTAGCTGTAATGCAAACTTTGTGCTTTAGTACAAAACAAAATGATCTCCTCATTACTTAAGCAATTGTAATAAAAGCTTAAGTCTTGATTAAAATCAAACAGTTATGGAAATTAGCCATTGTGCTAATAACTTATTACTGGTAAATTAAAAGAAGATTTACTAGGTGCTTGAAGAAGCTATGCCTCATATCTAATTAATCTTATACATTGAAATCTAAGGGAACTGTACAGCATTCTGACCTCTAGTCTTGTTTGGTTTATATTGTGTTCAAGCAGCATTCCTTAATCCAGGAAATAAATGCATTAATTGACTCTTTGATGCCAACTCTCAAGTTTCTGATAGCAAATTCCAATGTACAAAAAAATACCAAAATGTACCTCTAAGATAGGAAGGTATATTTAGAAAAGAAATGTTTAGCCTAATCAAAACCAACTGTTTTGAGTTTTTTTTTCTTTTTGAGACTGACAAAAGCCAGTCTGTTTATTTCTATAAGATAACAACTATAAACAGTTTAAGCAATACAAAAAAAAACGGTTTGACATTACATAGTATACATGTGTAAAGCAAAGTAGAATAGAAAAAGTCATATTGTAAGCATAATGTTATATACAAGCACAATATATAAATATATATATTATCATTGTAGATATGGTACGATGATATTATACACTGTATGAAAACGTTTACCTTTTAATGTATAGTTTTAACAGTGATAGTTTAAACATAAAAAGACATGTTATACATTTATTATATAATTCTTTGTTGCTCTTTTCATATAAATGTTTTTGTTTCAACTATGATCTCGTAGTTTTAAAAGGCAATTCAAAAATTTATAGTAATTATTGTTAATAGTGTGCAATAGTGAACAATGTAGTATCATCCGCTAACTGACATATTCTAATTGGATTATCAGTATTTTTTAAACGATTTTTATTCCTTCTATGGTGGTCAAGTTTTGAATTTCGGTCCCGAGAATTTCTGCAACTCTAACAACAGTAGTGCAGATAGTGGACAGCCTTGACAGATACCATGTGATAAGGAAAACGGGTTGGATATCCAACTGTTATTAACAACAATTGAAGTGATATTTGTATATAATACCTCAGTCCATCGAATAAATGTTTCTTTGAAGCCAAATTTCTGTTTTGAGATTTTATTGAGATACTTTAAAGCTGACTGGAAGTATTTTGTAAGGATATAAAAACAGTGTGATATCACTCTTACTAGGTCTAAATCAGCTTTCCTCAAATCATAAACAGTGCTAATAATTTCTCTTTACTCATATTGTATTGATTTGTCATTGAGTGAAAATGAAACTTAAATAGAGGATCTTGAATGAGTGCTCATTCCTTACCATTTTTATTAAACGAGTTGACTAAATAATATGACACGAGGCTCTGCCGAGTGTCATATTGTTTTTGTCAACAAGTTTAATAAAAATGGTATAAGGATGAGCACTAGTGTAAGATTCTATTTATCACATAACCGTATAAAAGACCACAGAAAATGAAACAGACTGCAGGATGACGTCAGTACAAGACGTCTAGTGTAGACTGTTCACTACTGTGCGCAAAAAATAGTGCATGTTTCTATTAATCATTTGGCGATAAAATGCAAGATAAAAGACATAAAATCATTATTTTATTCACACAAACATCATTTTATTCATTAATAAAATCATTACGAATCGAAAGTCGACCATGTTTACAAAATATCGTAGTAGCGTAGTAATACAAAATATGCAAATATAGTGATTTGGCTAATTTGAATATTTATTGCACGGTTTGGCAGTGCCGAACGATATTTCCGGCACGGGTTTACGGCACTCCTGGACCGCAGGTTATGTGATAAAGTAATTTTCCATGTGTTAGAGGGATCAAATTTTACAATGATCAATTAAAAGTTTCACTGTATGGTATTTGAGCATATTTAGTGCACTTTCGGCTTAACCGTTTTCCTCGTAATATCACATCTCCCTGCATCTGAAGCAGGCAACTTTCGAGAATATAGAATACAGATTTTCAGTATTGTCGCAATTGAACTAAAGTGGAATAATATCGACATCAAATCTTTGGTTCATCTTGTTCAGAATTCTGTTTTTTTTTTCTTAAGAGTTTGGTTTGCTGAAATTTCACTGTGTTACTGATCTTAAACATGTTTGTCATGAATCCTGTGATCTTATTGCTAGGTAAGTGAGACTTTAAAAAGAAACTGGCTTAATAGATTTGTAACAACAAAAAATTCAAAGTGAAAAACAATAGAAATAGAACAATTTTATACTAGAGGCACATAATGGCTACTGTTTTCTTCTCCTGAGTATCAGTGTTAACAAACAATGTCTGCTAGACATAGTTCAAACAAGTTTCAAACATGTTCATGCTTAACACTGAGCATTCCTGACATGTGTAATTTAAGGCAGTAAATAAAGTTCTTGATGCGGGGCTTGAACCTGCGACCTTCCGCTTGCAAGTCTGCTGCTCTACCAACTGAGCTAATTAGGCTGATTGGCATACAAACAACTATAAAGACACATATACACTCCTCCTTCCTTTAATTAATCAAGCCACAACCACAGATTTTTTTAAGCTAACCCAGCTTTTGCTTCACCCTAGCTCTAGGACTCCAAAGGTAGCCACACACTCACAAACCCTGGATATGTTTCAGAGGAGATGACTAAGTATAGTCACAGACAATTACAAATCTTATGTCAGCAGTTCATACTCTTGAATGTTTCTATTAGAATAAATCTAATGTGATAGGTCTAAACCAATGTTTTTATTAGAATAAATCTAATGTGATAGGTCTAAACCAATGTTTTTATTAGAATAAATCTAATGTGATAGGTCTGAACCTTTGTGCTGAATTGATGCAGAGGAAGTGACTACAGTTTTGTTTTGGAATATATCATGTGACATGTTTTAGAATATATCATGTGACATGTTTTGTAATATATCATGTGACATGTTTTGGAATATATCATGTGACTTGTTTTAGTAAAATGTGTCCACTGTGATGAACAGATAGACACATCGAATATAGTTGTGTTCAAGCATTACATTTCTTCTGAATTATTTCTAAATCCAATTTATCACCCATCTGTATGATGGAAGAACAGTCAATATGATCATACTATAGTTGTACTTGGACTATTACTAGTATGTGGTAATTATAAGCAAAATAGTTATGTATGTTTATTTCAGACTGATTTCTTACAAAACTGGTTTGCCATGATGCCAGAAGTGGTGTACCAAAATATTGTATATACACACATATATAACTGTAACTTCTCAGTGAGAGAGTGTATGAAGTTCCATGATAGAATACTTACCTCACTTAAGGTGAAAGTTTATATTAAATTAATCCATATTGACTTTAGAATATATTTTTTTACAGTTAAGTGCTGTTATACTGAACTTTATTATGACAAATTAGATACATTGAAACACTTTTTCTTCCTAAATCGATATGATGAAGTATGGGTATAATGAAGTTTGGATTTAATGAAGTATAGATGTAATGAAGTATGGATGTAATAAAGTAATGTAGTGTAGTTATAATGAAGTAGTGAAGTATGGCTATACTGAAGAAATGAAGTATAGCTGTCGTGAAATAATAAAGTGTGGATATAATGAAGTATGAATATAATGAAGTAATAACCCCATTTGACGCTAGAATTCCTGGAAGAATGTATTCAAGGATTTGGTAATTCCAATATTGAATTGAATCATTTCTGTCTGGATTACATCACTCCTTGGTTACCAAATCTTACCTGGTATGTCTTTTATGGCTTTCGTTAAAAATTCCTTATTGTGTGAAATTACTTTTTCTTCCAAAAATAATTTGTTTTAACTTATATCAGTGCAGTTTGCTATATTTTCCATTTACAAATAGTATTTTATTGGCTTCTTGACCCATGAATCCATTTAGAAGTCAAGTATATAGAAAATCACAAAATGGAATTTAAATTCAGAATGTTATCAATTTATATCATGTCTATACACTAGTATTTTAGTTACTGGAACAAACATCATATTTATTATGATTTAGACCGATTTTCAATTCTGGTAATTACCTAATCGTAAATCGGTTAACCGGTTACCTCCCTTTTTTTGTGACACCAGAGGTGAACATCTGTCAATTCGGCGCATTTAGTTAGTGTAGAGCCTGTCGTCTGCAGCAATAGTTTTATCTTTTTAACCAAGTCCTTTTTGTTTCATTTGTCGTTTTCTTCATGAATTTTCAATTTGGATATTGTTCTTAAGTGTTCAACAGCACTGACATTCTTGTAATAACTGGAATTAAGGAAAATCATGTGATTTAGTTTGTGCGATTCAGACAAGCTAATCATGCAGTGGAAATGGTGGTTTGATTGGCATTTAGTTGTAATTCTCGTTCTGGGAGAGAAAAAGTCATTTTTTCTCCTTCCCTAGTGACATTCTTCTGAAAAAACTTGGATTCAAAGAATTGGACGTGAAGGTGAGCACAAGAAATTTTTCCTACCAAATGTGAACACTAGGCTATGCTCAAGACATTTTGTGGATACTGACTTTGAAAAAAGTGAGTATCTTACAAGAAGTGTTGGTTTTGACAGTAAAATCAGACCTAGATTGAAAATCAATGTGGTTCCATCGTTTTTTAGTTATCAACATAAGCATTTGCCAAGAAAATTGGCTACCAGCATAGGTTTGAAACCAAGACGAAAAGAAGTATGAATGTTATTTCATGATCATATTATTTGGTTAATGCTATTTCTTAGTGAATGAAACAGAATCGTGTTAGAATTAAGAGCAAATCTGTGCCATGAGAATATTCATTTGTCCTGATTTTCATTATCGATAGTGTTTTGTGTTTTTTCTGCTCACCAGAATTACAGTCAAATCAGCCCTAAGTAAGGTCGGCCAAGTTGGCCAGATTTTTTGTGAGAATTGACTAGGAACCCTATAATCTATCATCATCTAATCTTGCTTTTCCCAGGGTACTGTACCTGTTTAACTTGTACGCATTTTCTGAAGTTTGTCATTCTTACCATCCTTTTCAAAGTCCCAATCTGCATATCTGGCGCTTTTTTCTGGGTCAAATAATATTGAGTGCATAATACCATGACAATGAAGAAGAAAGTCTGTAGGTTTGATCAGGGATTCTACATTACATTACTTTGGCTTTATCTCGCAAAGGCCCAGACTTTTCACGAGACTTGCGAGTTGCATATCCCTGTAATTTAGAGTCCCTGGTGTGACAGACTGATCATCGAGTCTTGATCTTGCAGAATTTCATTCTGTATCAGTCTGAATGACTCAGATACTTTAATCTTTTTTTACTCTACTTTTTTCAAAGACTTTGGTCAATTTACGTCATTCATTTAATTTTTATTATACATTTATGTGTGTGCATGGGGGTGTGATAAACAGTGATTTTTTCGCAGTTTTGGGAAAGGGTTTAGGTCCAGTCCAGTTGCAAAAAAAATGCGGATGTGATGCCAAAATTGGGAATTTTTAAGGCGGGAATTGCGGAAAGATGTCCTTATTTTTTATTGGAAACAAAGAAGGAAAAATAATTGCTGTAGAAATGAGTGACACATAAAATGATAAAAATTACGAATTTGCTATTTATGATTTATCTTATAACTTATTACGCAATGTACAATGCCTGCTATTACAATACATATATTACTTTTGTAAACTGTATATATTGCACCACAATAATAAAATTATACAGTTTGGTCATCATGGTGACTTGTCTGTAGTGTAACTGATTACATCTGGTGGATTTCAATTTGCAGAAAAAAGTATCTTTTAAATCTATTTATTCAGCAATTAACATCAAGGATATCAAGTATTCAGGAGTCTGAAACTACCAAATTATGTCTAACTAGTTCCTATCTTTATTACACATGTGTTGCATATTTACATACTCATTTGGATTTCTGACACTGCACAGAAAAAGAGTCTTTTTAAAGTTGTGAGGGGACTTTTTTCTGCAGCCACAGAGGCAAGGATATCAAAGCAAACATCCTGTTCCACGTGAACCAAGGGCGACGCTGAGAGTTGACTTTTTAGATTCCTGTCATTTTCCTCAAACTCAATGTTCTTTGTTCTAAATGAATGTACAATCTGCAAAATAAATAAGCTAGTCATAATTATAATCTTAGTAAAACCATACTTTAAAGAAAATACAAATTTTGTACAAAAAATGTATTTCAACTTGTCTTTGCACTGATTGTCAAGTTTAAAGTTATTGATGAAGTGCATGCTTGAGACATTTTATGTATTATTAGCAGTGAAATATTTCAAAAACTAAATTTCAGTTATTCACTGGCAGGGTTTGTCAAAGATGTATATTCCACTTACCAAATTGTATTAGAAAACTTTATTCACCAAATCCGTTTAATATACTCTGCTTTCAATTTCATTTTATTCATATGACTTTTTGTCAAACTTCTATAATTGATTATGTATAATATTTCTATTCAATGAAAATGTCATACCTAGCATAAATACCTGTCCAAAATATCCTAGCTTAAAACAGGACCAATACGTCCATTCTACCCTAAATGAGATATCATTATGTTTTCAATCATTATTGCCAGTTACAAAAACATTTCTTTAATTGGAATATTTGGACAAAACCTCCTACCCAGCAATAACACCTGGGCAACATGTCTTACACATAATTACATCATACATGCACTAAAACATGCAGTAAAACCTCAATAATTAGACCACCTTTAGGACATGAAATATCAGTCGCAGTAGTCATTATCAAGTTGAATTAGAAGGAGTTTTTGACAGCCTGTCAAAAATATGTAGTTGTAATAACAAGACCGTCATATTGTTGAGGTGGTTGCTGTGTGAGGTTACATATGAAATATCAGAAAATGACAAAAAAATTATTTGACTTAATGTATATATTTTATGAAACTAATGATTGTGAGTTTACAATGTGAATTTATGTATATATTTTATGAAACTAATGATTGTGAGTTAACAATGTGAATTTATGTATATATTTTATGAAACTAATGATTGTGAGTTAACAATGTGAATTTATGTATATATTTTATGAAACTAATGATTGTGAGTTAACAATGTGAATCTATGTATATATTTTATGAAACTAATGATTGTGAGTTAAGAATGTGAATTTATATATATATTTTATGAAACTAATGATTGTGAGTTAACAATGTGAATTTATATATATACTTTATGAAACTAATGATTGTGAGTTAACAATGTGAATTCATTTTTGATCACAGTAAAAGTTAATTGTGCTAAAAAATAGGAACAACTTCTAGTGTAAACATTCATCTTTTGATTTCAGCAAGACCCGTCAAAATCAACTCCGAAAGAAATCAAATCTGAAGTTAGTTGATCAAGCCACATATCAGTCTTGAAGGTTACAACTGATTACTCTTGCTGACTATAGTGTGAAGATCAGCGTAATTTAGTGTTTGTTGTTTCTCATTCTGCAGCTGTTCAACAAGAACGCTATAGCATGTAATACTACACTACATGTTTTAATTACTAAAATATTATTTAACAAGTGTTTAAAAGACAGTTTTTTGTAGAAAACTAGTGATTATTTGTTTTAGTGCTAGGGTTGTCCAGACAGTTTTTGTTGAGGAAGCCTAGCAAATACTTGTTTAGGTAAAATTGTCCATTTAATGCCCTTTGAATGTTGGTTTTCAGAATACAGATGTTTAACAGACTACAAGTGTTGTTTACAAGTAATTCTACAGGATGCTGCAGAATGAATTCTTTGAAGAATTGCCATTTAACTGTCACTAATGTATTTGTATATATTGTTTGGGTCCACATGCTGCAAGTTGAAAGTTTCATATTTTGTTTCAGATGAACAAGAAGGAAAACTCTGTGTTTACTGACTTGTACCTTAACAGATTGTTCATTACAAAGGCATGTTGGAGTTCAGTTATTTACAAAATGTTGGGAAAAATTCCTGTAGTTTTGTATTAAGTTAGTGTGCCTTTATGTAAAGTACTAAACATAGTCTCCACAATGTTTGATTAGATTATTTTAGATCTAATAATTTTTTACCTCATCATAATGTCATTTATTAGGCTTTTTGTACAAAAACTTACGCAAAAATTTCCCCTGACCAGACAGTTAATATGTACTAGAACCATGTCTGTACCTCAAAGGTCAAGGTCATTTTGGGGCTCAATGTTGGATTTGGGTGTCAAGTTCATGTTGTGTGCCAATTCTGATGGGCGTGTTTGGTTGGTTGAGCATTAGTCTGTTGATTATTTCAATGCATGATTGAGACTGGTGTTTGTCTTATGTTATTTTGTGCACAATTTTATCTCATTAATTGTTCACATATTGTTTGATGTTTCACCTTACACATGAATTTACCTCAGTACATTGTATGTAATGAAGGTATAAGATGTCACAAAAAATAATCTGAATCATAGTATTTGACTTTTCACTATGTTCCATGTACATGTATAATAAAAACATAAATCGTTAATCAGAATATACTAGTGTATGTTTTCGCACCACTTCTAATTTATAAACATAGGTCATTCAATTAATTTTTATGTTTAACTTTGCAAATCAAACACAAAACATAGAGGAAATTTCATTCCTCTGAAACTGCACCAGATAAAGTCTAGTATGACATCTTGCAGTCCCTAGACCAAAACAATATCGCTGTTCTTGTTCTACTAGGCCTCTCAGCTGTGTTTCATACCATTGACCATGATACTCTCTTACATCACCTTGAACATGAGTTTGGTATTATGTATAAACCTGTCAAATGGATGACATCTTACTTGTGTGATTGATACCCGACAGTATGTACTGATGACCAACTTTCAGATGCCGTTAAAATGAACTTTAGTGTACACTGGGTTCAGTGTTAGGCCTGAAAAACTAAGTAATGTACACTAAACCTGTTGATGCCATTTGTAGAAGTCACAACCTGCTCCACCATTTTTGTGTTGACGACTCTCAGTTGTACGTAGCCTTTAAACCTGCCAACAAGGTCCAAGTAGAAGTTGCTCTTCAGTGTGGGGAGAACTGCTTATCAGACATAGTTTCATGGGTGCACCATAATATGCTCAAACTCAACAATGATAATACAGAAGTCATTGTTTTCCTTCGAACCACAATGAGAAACTTGTTGGTAACTCTTAGATACAACCGGCTAGTGTTATTAGGAACCTAGGTACCTTCCTAGACTCTCATATGGATATGGGCAACCATTTAAATTCAGTGTGCTGATCTAGCTATGCACAACTACACCAAATAGGTCATATCAGGTAGTACTTCACGAGCAACGCCACCAAATCCCTTGTAAACAGTCTGGTTACATCTCGATTGGACTGCTGTAATTCTCTGCTGTATGGACTACCAAAAACTACCATTAACTAGTCACTGACAGTCCAAAATACAGCGGCTCAAATTATAACTAGAAGTTCTCATTTCAGCCATATTACTCCCATTCTCTAAGAACTACACAGGTTACCTATAGAAATATAACAAACAATAGAAACGATGCATACGCGAATCGATACTCTTGAACAAGAAAAATGTGTTAACACAGTAAATAATAATGGTAACCATACAACGGGGGATGTTTGCAACTCCCCAGTAGATGACCGGGAGATGACAGTTATTGTATTTAGTAGAACATGTACAGAAGAGGAGGACTTGATGGCTGAAGTGCAGAAAATTATTGATAGTTCTGGTGACAAAGTGTCATTTCATGTACTAATCACAGTAACTCAGTAACTTAGCTCAAGATATAGTGATAAACCAGGTCCAGTGAAAATCAGTTTCAGAAATGAAAAGTTGAATGTCTTGATGAAAAAAATGAAACTGAAAGATGATTAAAAGTAGCTTTTTCACCTTTAAAAAGTCATTAAAAACTGAAAGACGATGTCATCAATAAAAATGTTTACATTAAAAGTTGTAACGGTTAACATAATACATTGAAGACAATAATACACTAGCTGATGAACAAAACGGCTTTCAGCGAGAACACTTTTGTGATGACCATGTATTCACTTTAGTCAGTATAGTGAGGAATAATAAGACTGTATTTGCTTCATTTATAGATCTACAAAAATGTTTCCATTTCATCAACAGAGATATGATGTTGTATAAACTTTTACTATTATTGATATTCTTATGTTCCATGTTGACATTATATTTTGGTTCAATTGATGAGTGACTTATAGGCCCATTGGGCGGGGGTGTTAAAACCACTAGTTCCTATGTCAATTACTTACTTATAGAAAGCAGAATTCAGTACAAGATATTAACGCTTACATATAAGGCATTACATAACCAGTCTCCAGGATATGTTCAGTCAATGTTGGAACTGTATAGACCTAGTCATGTGCTTCGAAATGATTCACTGACACTAGTTGTGCCAAGATAAAAACAGCTAGTTAGAGTGATAGATGCCTTGCTGTTAGTGATATACAACTTTGCCAAGTGACCTCAGACATTCCAGTAGCTTTTTCACCTTTAAAAAGTCATTAAAAACTCTGTTTGTTCAACTCTATAGTGGCCAGTAAATTATTGTGTGCTAATGTGACTCAGGACAAACCCACCTATTGAACGGTAAATATGTTCATACCTGACATTATTCTAGTACCACTAACAGAACTTTGATTATTTAAACATTTTAATCATTTGGTCTACTTTTTAACGATTATGGGTGATCTTATTGATTTTACTGTACATGTACTTTTATTTCTTTTTAACTTAGTTGTCTGTTATTATTATGTTTGCAATATGAAGGTATTGATTTTATTTGTAAAGCTCTTTTGAACATATTTTCTTATAATAAGAGTGCTTTATAAATGTGGTGTAATAATAATATAAAAGCAATATGGATGAACCATATTTAATGTGTATTTACTATGAGATATGATACATTAAATGAAATACAGCATAACCCCTGAAAACTGGACCTCTACAGGACTGGTCAAAAGTCCACTTTTCTGAGAATTCCAGTTTTGAAAGAACTTTCAATTACAGAAAAGAAAAAAAATGGGACTTGAAATATTGCCTTACTTTCAGAGAATTCTGGTTTTCAGGGAGTCTGGTTTTGAGGGATTATACTGTATATAAAGGCAGATGTGCATAAAGGCACAGGTTGAATTGTATAAACACCGCTGTCCATCCAGTTGATCTTTATTTTTGGTAAAAAATCATGAAATTGACCAAAAAAATAAACGTCTTGAGAATGATGTGTTGCGGGTATTTATGCCTTGTCATATTTTTTTCTCACCACACTAATTGCTCACTCACCACACTGTTTTACCCTTACTAAAGGCCCACTACCTTTCCCCCAGAAGTGAAAAAAGCACTGGATTACATCTTGTTTTTTCTGTACATGTTACATAAATTTAGTAAGCTGTCATGTACACATCAAATTTTACACTGGTCAATTTATTGTACAAGGGTTTTTCATTATTTTTAGCTGACCTGAGCACATGGTGCTCAGTGAGCTATAGTGATCAGTCAGTCTACTCTGGCATCTACACTCTAGTGGTCACACTTTTGAGCCAATATTCATCAGACCTGGTCAGAATGTGTGTTTTATTGATGTCCTGGACAGGTTCGAACATGGGTCATCTGGAGTCAAAACTAGGCCACCTTGTCAAAT
The DNA here is from genome assembly GCA_008271625.1 of Lutraria rhynchaena. Taxonomy (NCBI): domain Eukaryota; kingdom Metazoa; phylum Mollusca; class Bivalvia; order Venerida; family Mactridae; genus Lutraria; species Lutraria rhynchaena. The sequence goes on from VIBL01000193.1 coordinate 706,541, forward strand.
TGAACGAAAATTTTGTTAACTCTCAGATGTTGCAATCTTTATTCAGGTGAGTGAAAAAGGGCTACTTTGGCCCTCTTGTTTCTATTAATCCTTTTGTCTACACAACATTTTTTTATGTTCAGCTTAAAACGGTTGAATGCTTTCCTGCCACTCCTTTTTACCATGAAATTCTCATGCTTTTTCAGAAAGTTGAACACAAGTATTTGAGGAGAACCAATTTTGCAGCAGGTTGTTAACTGACTGGCACATGGTAAGTAGATATTTTACCTCTTTTCACAGTTTTAGTCATTTTCATATCTAAGTAATAAATTATGTTTTAGACCTAGGTATGTTAGTTTTTACAGCTTTATTATGCCTTCTTTCCCCAAAATAGGGCTTTACACTTTGCTCTGAATATTTTCAATATATTTTTCATCTCTTCATTATAACTATATTGTTGAATTATTGTTGAATGGTGAATTCTTATCTGTTGATTTCATTGTTAGGATATTGATAAATTATCGTCATCTCAGTACTAGTACTAATAATGAATATTTTGTGTGGTCAGTTTAAATCAGTTGAATACTCAAATATCATCCATGATGTAATTTGTATTTTTTATGCCCCCCCCAACAGATTTGGAGTTATAAAACCAGCATTGCTTGCTAGAATGCTTTATTACATACATTGTTGTTACCTTAGAATCATAGAGACCATGCTCAGTCCAACCATATCACCCAACATTGATTTGACCTTGACAACAATTTTTCATCATAATGATTGTTGTACATCATTTGTAATGATTTGAATGCATGCTAATGGTTGACTATGTACATGATTATAACCATGACATCTGTGCTAATGTGTCCTCAAAGATTATGATTTGACTTCTGCTCAATTTGCAGCATTATTCTATGACTGTGAAACAAACTATGACGATCATGTCCATCATTAAATGGACCTGTGGCTTCACCATTACCCATGGCAACTAAACAACCTAGTTAAGGGCACGAAAAATCCTGTCGTCCGCTTGTCTTGACGAGTGAATTTAGGGTTCAGACAAGTAGAAAATCGGCCGTGGTTGTCCAGGTAGCTTTTACCTAATAATCCAACGCAAAAAGTCAGAAAAAAAATATCTTATAGTGGAAAATTTTAGGTATTTTTTTTACGAAATATCCGTTCAAGATTTCCTTCTGACAGAAGGAAAAATGAGTAATGACACTGGTTTGGAGCAAATGTCCTTCATATGGTTCTCTCGGCGAGTGGCAAATGCTTACACTCAGTTAAATAAATATACGTGCCTTATCATATTTTCAGTTCATACATATAACATACTTTATATGAAAAATAGATGTATAATATATCTAAGCCTTTGAAAAATGAGTGGAGATGCTTATGTAAAACTCGATTAGCTTGGCCGTGATACCTGTACAATGACCTCGGACTGGCATTTATTTGGACTGTTTGCTGTATGTTTATCATTGTTAGTGGTGATGTTATTCGATATTGTCTGCATCATGTCCGACATACCTTTAGTGGTAGGACGAGTGATATCAAGGACAGGATGAGTTGATTTTATATATCACTCATCCTGCATGACATTTGACTCTCAAAAATTTTTACGCGCCCTGTAGTTTTTAGCATGTTTGTTTCAAAGAAAAAGTCAAGCTATTATGAATGTTGTGTTGTCATAGTCGTTGTCATGTAAAAACATTAATGTAGTCCATTACTCAAATACTTTTAAAGATATCAATACAACATTTGGAATACTTGATAATCATGACCAGGCACAGTTGTAAGACAAGGGGCATTATTCTGAAAGCTATAGTTTTGTAGTTATGCCCCCTTTTTAACTTAGAATTTTGATCAAAATTGCTTATTAGATAGAATGATATAAAACAGATGAGCGTTGGTTTCACTGTGCAGAGCTCTAGTTAATGAAGAGGGCTTCTTTTATATCATAAGGAGATAAAAAAACTAGATGACACATACTATAGATCAGACATTGATTACTTGTAGGGAATGTTAAATACAACATCAGAAGGTAGTTTTATTGTAAGCTAGAATTTTTCCTAAACCTGAAAACTGTTTATGTTATTAGCTTGGCAAAATGAATATGCTACTTGGTCAAATATCAAACCTAATGTACTTAAGTAAGTCTTTCTGTATTCAGTTTTTGAGTTATTTTTGCTGGTCCATTTGCGAAGTCAATATGCGTTAAAACAGTGCTTAATTTGATATAAATAAGATTTAGGAACTAGTCTTTGATACAACTAAGATTTGGGAACCAGTCTTTGATAAAACTAAGATTTGGGAACCAGTGTTTGATACAACCAAGATTTAGGAACCAGTCTTACTATACTAAGAAGACATCACAGGACCAATGAATGAGGGGTTAGAGTTTGTTGACTGGTTTTCTGATATTACAGATTTATCATCACAGCTTCAGTGTGAATTTCATTTGTTCAAAAGAGAACCATCTAAAATTGGCTTTGTAAGACTTATTGCTTGTTTACTTTTTATTTAATATCTCTTTATTCATATTTCAGATAAACCAAGAAAACTATTCTGCAGAATCAATAAAATATTATTACCTTGAAGGTAAGTAAATCATATGTTTTATAATCTGAATTTTTGGTGAGTTTATATTGACTTAAGACTTGAATGATGTAGGAAAGTAATGAATTAGCTTATGATTGATATCTATCTGGACATTGCTAGCTGACAGTATTGAAACCATATAAAACATTGTAATATATCAAAAAAAAAACATCAGTGTTGCGGCCTGGAACAAATTAGTGTTAGTTATTCATAATAATTTTAAGCCAGAAACCAATGATTATTTCTGACTTGAAACTGACATTTACGACTGTTGTTAATTCAATGTTGTTGATAACATTCAACCCCCATATTGTTGTTTAGTCTGAAAACTGGACAATTGACAATCAAACCAAAGGTTCAGGGTGAGCTGTTAGGATGGGTAGGGGTATAATCTGGCATTAACAATGGTCTTCTTCTCTGAAATTACTGGTCAGATTTACTTAGATTTGCTGTCTAGAATCCTTTTTAACATTCTAAGTGCCATTTGCTCATATTATACTAATTGATCCCTTTTGGCCCACTTACAAAACAGCCCAGTACTGAAATGTCCTAAATCCATATTTGCCCGTACGAAACTGAACAGTCGTTTTTAAATGTCATTTGATGTGAAGTTAAATTAACTTAATTGTAATTCTGCATCAGAAAATAATTATGTAAATGTTGATGTTAGGGATGGGTATTGCCAGAATTTTTGTATATCCCAATATGCCATGAGCATATTGTGATACATATTGCAATATATTGTGAAGATGCTATTATGATTAAACTTTTGCAAAACTTCATTTAAGAATGCTTCTTTATCTTAAAAGCAAAACATACATAAATGACTTTTTCTCATGATTCTAAGACTGGATTATTACCAAACTTGGTTTTTAGCGTCTTTAGATAGTGTTCTATCAGATTTGCTGAAATAAAAATGGTTGGCCCCTATTTGGGGCCGCTAGAGCTAAAAATAGATGATCACCAAACTTGGTTTGTAGCATCCTTAGATGGTCCTCTCTCAAGTTTGTTCAAATAAATTTGGTCAGCCCCTTTTTTGGCCACTAGAGCTAATAATAGAAATACAATAAAATGACTTTTTCTCATAATTCTATGGATGGTTTGTTACCAAACTTGGTTTTTAGCATCTTTAGATGCTAGAGCTAAAAATAGAACTACATTAAAATGACTTCTTTTCATGAACCAGTGATTGGATCATCACCAAATATGGTCTGTAGCATCCTTCAGTCATCGCAAATATTCCTTTGTAGTATCCTTTGATGGTCCTTTATCGAGTTTATTATTGTTCCCGATTATTTCCCCACAAGTGTACCTTTATTACCTTTTTAGTAATAAGTTAATTAACATTTATTTTGGTGAGCGATGCAGGGCCGTCATGGCCCTCTTGTATTTTTTATCATTGTATAGTCCTCCATGATCGTTTACAGTTGCAACTGGGTAATGGGTAAATAAATGCATTTTGTCATCATCGGCTATAATTGTATCAACTTCAGCTGCCCAGTGCCTGGTTCGAATTATGTGAAAAAAGCATTTTAAAACATACACCTTCGTCCATCCTGGGGGTTTTAACGTTCTAGTGGTCACACTTTTGAGCGAATCTTCATCAGACATGGTCAGAATGTTCGTCTCGATGGTATCTTGGACAAGTTGGAAGATGGTTCATCTGGGGTCAAAACTAGGCCACCAGGTCAAATCAAACAAAATTTTGTTAACCCTCTACAGGTCACAGTTTTGATGGAATCTTCATCAAACTTTGTCAGAATATTTGTTTAAAAAATATCTTTTACAAGTTAGAATATGGGTCATCTTGGGTCAAAAACTAGGTGACCAGATCGAATCATTGAAAACCTTGTTAACCCTCTAGAGGCCTCAGCTTTCATTGGATCTTTGTTTAACTGTTAAATGTTTGTTTTCATGATAGTTTGGACCGGTCCGAACATGGATTTGAGTGAATCTTCGGTAAACCTGTCAGAATGTTTGTCTTAATGACATCTTGAACAAGTTCGAACATGGGTCTTCTGGGGTCAAAAACTAGGTCAGCAGGTCAAATCACTGGAAAACCTTGTCAATGCTCTGTTGGTCACAGTTTCGGTTGGATCTTACCAAACCTTGTCAAAATAGTTGTCTTAATATCTTGGACAGGTTTGAAAATGGGTCATCTGGGGTGAAAAACTAGGTCACCAGGTCAAATCATAGAAAAACCTGGTTAACACTCTAGAGGTCACAGTTTTCATTGAATGTTCTCTAAACCTTGTCAGAATTATGTTTTGATAGGATCTTTGTTAAACTGTGTCCAAATGTTTGTTTTCATGATGTTTTGGACAGGTTTGAACATGGATCATCTGGGGTCACAAACCAGGTCAATTGCTTAAATCTCCTGAAAACTTTGTTAACCTTCAAGAAGTCGCAGTTTTGACTGGATCTTCAATAGACTTAGTCAGAATGTTTGAATTAATGATATCATGAACAGGCTTGAACATCAGTCAACTCAGGCTAAAACAAGGTCAGCAGGTCAAATTACAGGAAAACCATAGATGTGGCAATCTTTACTCATCTTGGCCCTCTTGTTTTGTTATCAGTTGGTTCAGTTACATGTTTCTTTAACATTGGAGTTTGTCCATGAAATATAGTAAGGACTTTTTCTTTGATTATCCTACAGGATATGTTTATGTCATGAAACATTATAAATTCATTTTAAGTTGAGGATTTCATATTTTGTGTCAAATAGTGAAACAAGGACATATTCTTGAGAATTTATGGTATTTATGATAAATCTCAAATACTAGTAAATAAGGTCAAATAAAAGAGATAGTAAGTTTTATTTTCTTACACAGTTTGAATCTAATAGTTTCTTTGGTATTAGTACCATAATCATTTTGTTAGGCTCCGATAGGGGCGAGAACGGCGTCAAAATCTTGAAAATTGATGAGTATCGTCTGCGGATCGCCTGGTTTACGCTTGTACAACAATTTCTCCACGACCACCACGTGGTATAAACGTATTTCAATAATTTGCTGATTGGACTACAATGTTATTACGATTATGAAGATCTTGCCACGATCCTTCCACGATGCTTCTACGGATATGCCGATCTTACTACATTCTTACACTACTTTAACCCCGATTCATTTTAGCCATTTTGTTTTGCTTTTCCTAATTAATTTTGAAAAATGCAGATACTAACTTGTTGCACTGAGGTCACGAATGTTTGATTGGATTATTTTTTATAAACGAAATTGCACAAAATTTTTTCCATGATCAGACAGTTTAATGTGTTCTAGAATGATGTCTGTACCCCATAGGTCAAGGTCATTATTGGGCTCGATGTTTAATTTGGGCATCTAGTTCATTTGTGTACTGAGTCTTCTGGGTGTGCTTGGTTGGTTAAGGATGAGACTGTTGATTATTTCAATGTATGATTAAGACTGATTTTAGTCTTATGTTACTTTGTGCACAATTTTAACTCATTAATTGTTCACAAATTGTTTGATGTTGCACATTAGTTTAGTTACATATGTATCATACAATATGTATCTACATGTAGAGAATATCTAGAAAGGGATGAAAATCAGATTTGAATGAAATACAGTATAACTCAAAAAACTGAACCTCTTCAGGACTGAGTCAAAAATCCAGTTTTCTGAGAATTCTGGTTTTCAGAGAAATATCAGTTACAGAAGAGAATGAAAATGGGACTTGAAAAATTGTCTTTCAGAGAATTCTGGTTTTCAGGGAGTCCGGTATTGAGGTGTTATACTGTATATAAAAGCAGATGTGCATAAAAACCCTATTTCTTATGTCAAGGTTTGAACTGTATAAATTCATACATGTTGTAGAATTACTAAAATATTACACAGAAACAATGAATTTTGAGTAGGAAATGTATCCACTGCAGCTACTGACATCATCATAAGTTATGTATATGTTCCACTGTTATCATAAGCTGTCTTAATGTACCACTGTTATCATAAGCTGTCTTAATGTACCACTGTAATCATAAGCTGTATTTATGTACCACTGTTATCATATATTTATGTACAACTGTTATCATATCTTTATGTACCACTCTTATCATATCTTTATGTACCACTGTTATCATAAGCTATTTTAATGTACCACTGTTATCATAAGCTATTTTAATGTACCACTGTTATCATAAGCTATTTTAATGTACCGCTGTTATCATAAGCTATTTTAATGTACCGCTGTTATCATAAGCTATCTTTATGTACCACTGTTATCATAATATATCTTTATGTACCTCTGTTATCATAAGCTGTATTTATGTACCACAACACTATTTCTCAGTAAGATATAATTATAGCTACATGGATATTCTTGTCCAGTCGAATTTAACTTTTGGTAAAAAAAATCATTGAGACCAAAAAAAATTAACTCCTTGATAATTGTATGTTTAGGGGTATTTATGCTTTGACACATTTTTTTCTCACCATACTATTTTCTCACTTACAACACTAATTTCTCACTTACCTCACTACTTTTTCACTTAACACACTATTTTCTCACTTACTATACTATCTTCTCACTTACTATGCTATTTCTTCACTTACCACACTAATGTCTCATCATGCGATTTTACCACTTACCTCACTAATTTCTCACTTACCACACTATTTTCTCACTTACCTCAGTATTTTCTCACTTACCACACTATCTTCTCACTTACCACACTATCTTCTCACTTACCTAACTGTTTTCTCAATTACCTCACTATCTTCTTATTTACCATGCTATTTTCTCACTTACAACACTATCCTCTCACTTACCACACTATTTCCTCACTTATTACATTAATGTCTCATTTAACATGCTATTTTCCTGCTTACCTCACTATTTTCTCACTTACTACAATATTTTCTCACTTACCACACTATTTTCTCACTTACCACACTATTTTCTCACTTACCACATTATTTTCTCACTTACCACACTAATTTCTCGCCACACTATTTTACCCTTACTAAGGGACCACCACCTTTCCGCAAGAGGTAAAAAAGAAATGCTGTATTATTTTTTGTTATTCTGTACTTGTTATGTACATTTAGTTAAACATACTCATTATCTTCTGTCATGTACACATCAAATTTTACACTGGTCAATTTATTGTATATTACTATATTGATTGCTTTCATGTAATGTTTATTATTGTTAAGTTAATGTCGGCCAAAAGCTATTCATAGCTTATGTTTACTCTTGTATACATACCGACAATAAATAAATATTGATTCTGATTCTGCTTAGATTTAGGAACCAGTCTTTGATAAGACTAAGGTTTAGGAACCAGTCTTTGGTACAACTAAGGTTTAGGAACCAGTCTTTGATACAACTAAGATTTAGGAACTAGTCTTTGATACAACTAAGGTTTAGGAACCAGTCTTTGATACAACTAAGATTTAGGAACCAGTCTTTGATACAACTAAGATTTAGGAACTAGTCTTTGATACAACTAAGATTTAGGAACCAGTCTTTGATACAACTAAGATTTAGGAACCAGTCTTTGATACAACTAAGATTTAGGAACCAGTCTTTGATACAACTAAGATTTAGGAACCAGTCTTTGATACAACTAAGATTTAGGAACCAGTCTTTGATACAACTAAGATTTGGGTATCCATCTTTGTGTGCCACATTACTATACTAGGAAGATTGCACAGAAACAATCAATGAGGGGCTAGAGTTTGTTGACTGGTTTTCTAACATTCCAGATTTATCATTTCAACTTCAGTGTGAATTTCATATGTTCAAAACAGAACCATCTACTATTTGTTTTGTTAGATTTACTGCCTGTTTATTTTTTATTTAATGTCTCTTTATTTATTTTTCAGATAAACCAAGAAAACTATTTAGAAGAATCAAGAAAATATTACGACTTTGGTGGTAAGTAAATCATATGTTTTATAATCTGAATTTTGGTGAGTTTATATTGACTTAAGACTTGAATGATGTAGAGAAGATTTTCAACTATAAAGTGACCATCTATGTTCAGCCAATTAAGTCACTGACTAACAAAAGAAATTTTCACTCCTTTTTGCCAATAAACACCTATGATTGGTAATTGGTATTTAATTATTGACTGCTATTATTATTGACCAGAACTGAAGGTTCACGGTGGGCTGTTAGTATGGGTCGGGGTATACTCCGGCTTCAACAATGGTGTTCTCTAAAGCTACAAGTTAGATTTACTTCAGACTTGCTGTGTAGAATCCTTTTGATGTTCTAACTGCAATTTGTTCATATTATACCAGTTGACCTATTTTAGGGTCACCAGAGCTAAAAATAGAAAAACCTTTAAAGCATTGATGAGTGAAATGATTGGTTCCAATCATTTTGTTTGTACAAAACACAAAAAAAATAAAGAAATGTTTCCAAGATATACTTAATACTTAATATGCATTTATTTATACTCAAATGACCTTTTCGTGTAATCAGGGCCTGGTTTTCAATTTTCAAAATGCTCTAAATAAGATATTAACATAAAAAATTGTGTGAAAGTAATGATTATCAAGTCTTATATTTTTATCTGAAATATTCATTTTAAAACTTTAACTCTTTTTTGTTTGAAATATTCATTATAAAACTTTAACTCTTTTTTTATCTGAAATATTCATTATAAAACTGAAGCTCTTTTTTATCTGAAATATTCATTATAAAACTTTAACTCTTTTATCTGAAATATTCATTATAAAACTGAAGCTCTTTTTTTATCGAAACATTCATTATGAAGCTTTAGCTATTTTCTGTCTGAATATTCATTATAAAACTTTTGCTATTTTCTGTCTGAGTATTCATTATAAAACTTTAGCTATTTTCTGTCTGAGTATTCAACTCTAGCTATTCCTGTCTGAACATTCATTATAAAACTTTAGCTCTCTTTTTAATTTACAAGGTGTTGATCTTTCTGTAAATACTCCAAAGTTTTGCACTTTTAGTTCTTGGACAAAAATAAGTCTTAAACATAATGTAAACTAAGCCTACATTGCTATGAACGTCATTTATGAAGAACATTGTGGTTGAATTTTACATAATCACCTTTTCACCTAAGTGACTATGTTTTAATCAAATAATGGTTTTAAATTCTTAAAAATATGTTTATGATATGGGGCTGGTGATAATAAAATGTGGGTCAAAATGACCCACTTCCAAAACAGTCCAATACCAAAATAGCCTAAATCCATATTGGTCTGTACCAAAACAAACCGTTGTCATTTAACTCAAAGTGCTCAGAGTATATTGATGGGTGTATGTCTGGGGTCCATCATAGTGGTGTGTGTCATGTGTCATGATTTGTGCATTGTGTGGTATCAGCATTCAGCTTATGAATATTTTAGAGGTCACATTTTTGCTCAACGGGTTATGAAAATTGGTCAGTGGCTTAGTCTTGATGATATTTCGGACAAGTTTGAAAAAGGGCTATGTGAGGTTAAGATTAGGTCACTTGGTCAAATCACCGGAAAACCTTGTTAACTTTTCAGAGGTCAAAGTTTTGATTGGATCCTCATCAAACCTTGTCAGAACTTTTGTCCAAATGATATCTTGGACAAGATTGAACATGAGTTATTTGGGGTCAAAAACTAGATTACCTAGTCTAATCACTGGAAAACATTGTGAACGCTCTATTGGTCACAGTTTTGATTGGATCTGCATTGTCAGAACGTTTATCTTAATGATATCTTGAGCAAGTTGTAACATGGGTCATCTAGGGTCATAAAAAGCAGGTCATCAGGTCAAATCAGTTGCAATTTTTACTCAGGTGAGCAAGAAAGGGCCATCATGGCCATCTTGTTTACGATAGTTGTAAGTGATATTACTCTGACATAGTTTGCCATGCATTTAGCATCTATTCATTAAGGCTTCTTTCTCATTGGTTATAAATTTCCATATATTTTGATTTGTTGTCAGTATGATGGGTTTCCTCTGTGTAATTTGCGATGACTTATTCTTGGTGTTTATCTGTGTTGGTTCTCCTCCTAATACATTATGTAAAAGTCTGCCTTGGTTGTGGATTCTATTGTAAGTTTGTAAGTTTTATTGGTTGATGGACTGCCTGAAGGGGAATTCTTTACTCATTGTATCATATCCCGCTACACCCACTGTATGGTCTGATATTTAATTCAATAAATTGAACAATTTAAACTTATTTTTAAGTTAATCCAAATCAAACAGAATGAATAATTTCAAATTGAAGTGACCAGTCTAAGAGACAAAAAGGTATATGTTAGAAAGACAAAAATGTCCTATATACTAAATATTCCTGCCAAAAGTGGATTACATCTCATGAAACATGAGCAAATAGAGATATAATTTTATGATAGCCTGAGATTCCTGATACAGTTGATACAATAATTAGTGATTAATGTTTATACAAAAACAGTATGCAGACAGGATATAGTCTCTAAACATTCATACTACTTGATCATTACTAACAGTGTTCATAGAAATGAGTAGTTGAAAGTGTATATAACAATAAGATAGAAATAAAACATTCCTGCTACAGTTTAACAAACTTCAAAAAGACTGAAAAGTCTGTATCTTCAGTTAGCACTATGGAAGAAATACAGTCCTTAAATATTAGAAAACAGGAAAAACAAAAACAGTGAGAAAACATTAAATTGTCCAACAAATGAAGAAAAAGCCAGTTTCATTAAAATCACATTCAATCAGCCCATCATGATGAAGGTCATTTAGGAAGTTTCCCTTCTCCCTGTAAGAAGACATTTCATCAGATAGAAAACAGTCTCTTCATTGAACAATGCTATTTTAGGAGATAGTTTGAGCATGATCTCAATTTTTGTGTTCTCAAATCCTAACAGCAAGAGTCTAGGATACGATTTTGATGAGATAAGAAAAAATCTGTTTTGTAAAAGTCAACAAATGAAACAGAACAACAAGATTATGAAGGCATGATAAACAGTATGAACAACAACTATTAACAACAAGCATTTATATAAAACCTATAAATTCTGAATCTTTGTCATCACTAGGCCAACATTCAAAATTTGCAACTTTTTTATCACTCCATTCAAATCTGTTTTGAGTAGCATCAACTGGGGAGACTATGTTATCATCTTTGTAGTTCAGTGAAGGTGCCCTGCCTTAAATTTTAGTTCAACACCTTGCATTTTTCCAGACGTTAAAACTTCTTTAAGCTCTCGTTAATAATTTAATGACCAGGGCTTGACAAATATCTCTTAGACTACTCAATCTGCAGGACAACCAGCAAAGAATATTAACTAGTTCTACACCAATTTCATCTTGTCCTCAGTCAATTTATACTCATAATTACGAATGGACGAGTGGATTTGTCAAGCCCTGATGACTGACTAGCTTGATACACCTTCAACTTCATCATATTGATGAACATTGAAACATATTTTTTAGTTTGTACTTCACATGATAAGTATTTAAATACATAACTCTATGTTGAAAAAGCAAGTCATTAGAATAAGAGAAAAACATACTTCAAAGACAAGTTGTTGTTTTTGTCAATATCAGATCAGGAACTGAAATTACAAAATTTATATCTGTACCAGCAAATCTCAAGATGGATTTGAGTAATTTGGGTATTTTGGTGCCCTTTGTAGCCCTAACATATATCTATACAATTCCATACAAACTGCAGCTATGAACTGTTTCCTCTCCACAAAAACTACCTCCCTTTAACAATCAATCTGCTCGTTTCCATAAAATGTTGCTCAAGAGTAACTATTTAAAGTTTAGTAAAAGATTGAATTTAATGTGATAATGTGGAACGATTTAGAATGAAAAGCTGGTTATATTAGGTCAAGGTTTATTTACTGTGCATATGCATAAAGGTGGAGCATGGTCTTGTTTTGGATGATTTGATTGGATGATTCACAGTTGTATATCATTTACACAGTTAATTAGCAACCGTGTGCTGTTCTTAATATTTTTCACACGTTTAACTTGGGTTAATTTTGGACACCTGTGTTTGCATATTACATTCTATAGGAATTAACAACTTGACGTGTGACACAGTTGCTTAATGAAAAGATCAGTTGCATTTTGCCAACGAATTAGTGGTTGCTGGTCACGTGGAGCAAAGATTGCTTAATACATTAAAAACATAGTGAAAAAACGCCCGGAAGGATTTTGAAGTGGTCATTTGAAAAGGTCATTTGATACACGTGGTTGCATGAGCAAGATTGACTGTAGTTTATATGGTTAATCATATAGTGTTAAATCAAAGTAAATTGTCATCTCCACGTTTGTTTGTTTCAATCATTAATGATATCAGTTCTTATTAATGTATTATTGACTTTGAATCATTTAGTATTGTACAATTACAAATATTTATTTTTGTTTTATTTGTCTCTACATAGAATTATCATTGAATAATTGACTCAGTTTGCAACTAATGGGAAATTATCAATGTAAAATAGGCTGTAGTTACAGGCTTCTCAAAACTGCTGGAATACTTGACTGATATTTGGTCAGGCAAAGATAGAATTTCTGTAGTTATGGTTCTCAATAAAGGTTATATGCCAAATTAAGACCATAAAGGTGATGTCACTGTTACCAATTAAATGACATAAATCTAACAATGTTAGAGTGTGGTTTTCTCCTACTGGCATGCATTCTTTGGTCACATTTATCCCTGTCATCATTTGACATTGTTGCCCATCTATCAATGGAAACTTTATTTTTGAGGAACCAGTTAACAACTTGTAATTGTTATCACCCAGTAATAATCCTCCATACTTCTTCTTTAACAATGTTCAAAGAGGTTTATAAATTTTGGTAGTCCTGTAGTTGCCTGCTTGAAGATATGATTTGCACTCTTGCAGTTGTTGTTCAATGACTCAATTTTTAACTCTCCTGAGCACGTAGTGCTCAGTTAGCTGTAGTGATCAGTCAGTCTAATTAGGCATCCGTAGTTTGTCATCCACACCTGGGGGTTAACTCTCTGGTGGATACACTTATGAATGAATCTTCATCAGGCCTGGTCAGAATGTTTGTCTTGATGATATCTTGGACAAGCTTGAACATAGGTTATCTGGGGCCAAAAACTAGGTCACCAGGTCAGATAGAATGACAATTTTGTTAACACTCTAGAAGACACAGTTTTGATTGGATTGTCATGAAACTTTGTCAGAATGTTTGTCTTAATGATCTTGTAAAATTGTGTGAATATGGGTCCTAAATGTCATCTTCTGTCAAAAACTAGGTCACTAGGTTGACACGCTAGAAAACTTTGTTAATGCTCCAGAGGTCACAAATTTACTTGAATCTTCATCAAATTTTGTCATAACCTTTGTTTTAATAACATCTTGGACAAGTTTGAACATGGGTTATCTGGGGTCAAAAGCTAGGGCACCTGGTCAAAATATTGGAAAAACTTGTTAACCCTCTAGAGGTTACAGTTTAAATTTGATCTTCACCAAACTTTGTCAAAACAATTGTTTTAATGAATACTTGGTTAAGTCTGAACATGGGTCAATTCAAGTTAAAAACAAGATCACCAGGTCAAATCATAGACAAACCATAGATGAGTGAAAAAGGGCCATCTTGGTCCTCTTGTTTTGTTATTAGTTGGTTCAATTACATATTCCTTTAACATTGGAGTTTGTCCATGAAATATGGTAAGAAATTTTTTCTTGTCCACTCTTTCTTAATTCTGTCAGTCAGGTTTGCTAGATGAATCAGGATTGCCAACTTGATCCACCAGATATGTTTTTGCCAAGGATGGCGAGCACAGCAAATGTGTGTAGAACCAGGTAATCATGGTTCAGTTGCTTTCCTAAATGTTTGTATCTTCAAGTTACAAGTTATGAAAGTTCTTCTGTTTTCAAATTGTCTGTTATGTCATGGAAGAATGAACAATAAGTTCTGGAGGACAATTATGTATGAATGAATTTTGGTTGTGAAATAACTGGATGTTGACTTGTTTTTGTTTACATACTGATAGGTCTTTGTTTACAGTTAGGGTAACACTGAAGTCTCTAAGGTTGTTTGTCTTATCAAAGTCAAGAACAATCCTTCCAGTACAGAATCTCTTTATGTCAGTAATTTGTTACTGGTTGAACAAGGTGATAACCAGATGCTGGGGCCTGGTTATGTGTTTCACAACTTGTTGGATTTAGTCATTGCCTCGAGGCGAATAATTTGATCATCAGTCTTTGTTATTAATGACTTAGTTAATGTTGAATTATACTTTATGTTTCTAAGCTGTTTTTCATTTCTTTGTTTATCTTATTTATATTTTGATTTGGCATTCATTTTCTGTTCAACTGCCTTTACACTATTACATTTTAGTTAAGAATTGGTATGAATATTATAAATGATTGGAGAATGTCAGCAGGCAGGCGGACTGGTGTCCATAATTTTTTTTGTGCACATTTCCTCCTACATAAGGGATTTTGACCAAACATTCACGTAACTATCATCACCAAGTACTCCAGTGCATATTGTCAGGGTTTTGTGATTCGATTTTTTTGTGGAATTACGGCCCTTGGTTTTGTGCGTATGTAATGATATGTAATGATATGTAATGACCCAAAGCACATTGTTAGGGTTTGGTGATTTGATCATTTTTGGCAGATTTATGGTCCCTAGTTAATTTTTGTACATTTTTAAATCAATCAGTCCAATCTTTGATTTTAATTCTTCTTTCAACTCTTGTCACGCACCAGATTTATTTCATGAATTTCTGACCCACTTGTGGTTTTATATGACTTTTATGACAGGTTGTCAGTCACATGTTGAATAGATAGATAGAAGCAGACAGCACTGGGCAGTAGTGATTCCGATAATCGATTGCAGATTTTCATAATCGATTATCGGTCTATCTTGTTTAGGCGCCATAACTAACTAATGATGCCTCAAACTGAACACGCATTCCAGGGAAATCGCTCGCGTTGTTTAAAAAAAGATGGAGGATCGTCGATCAAGACGAAAAACAAATATTTGACCACCCCCAAGTCATTTGATGTTAATAGAGCCTGGTCAATGGTTCATATGGATAACACATTCCATTCACCATGCTTATATGTTATGATGCCAACTAGCATAAAGCAGAGGATGGCTAAGAACCAAAGGGTGCATAAATAGGATAAAACATTAGTGGTCTACTTATGTTACACTGCTACATGAGAACCGATTATATAATCGGAAAATCGCATCAGATGTTACAACCGATGATCGATTATGATTTTGAACCGATGTTGCAACACTACTGGGCAGTCTATTTGAGACTGCTAGGGTGTAATAAATAGCAAGCTTGATATAGTTAAGTCACAATATTTATTCAAGTTTCAGTAGTGAATGATATAACACATTAAACAGTTTAAAATGTTTACAAAGTTCAAGTTACAAAAATAGCAATATTTTAGGAAAAAACGCTTGGCAAGAGGAACAATTATTATTTGTAATTAAATGAATATCACTTATAAGAAACTGGTAAATCTTTATTTATGTTTATCAAGACACTACCAAACATACAATCAAGTGCTCAAAGCCATTATAAAGGACACAATACACAGACCATGCTAACAACATGCTTTATTCAACTCAATATTTTATTAACAGATCCGTCAAACATGTACTCCAGTATTTTTTTGCGACTTCCCTCTTACATCATCAGTTTACAAATTTCAGAGCCGGATTGCAGTTTCACATCAGAAGAGTTTAGAAAACACGTAGAAAAAGAACCGTTGACTGATATGATTGGGTGTATTGGTGCTGGAATGCCTTGTTATTATGATTTTTCTTCTTGACAACACTAACAGAAGTAGTACCTAACAGTTTCAACAATGTGCAAAGAATGGTAAGTTTTGTGTGTGATCAGTCATATAGAAAATTCTTTGTTTTACTTAATCTGAAAATGAATTAGAATTTGTATCATCCCAAGAGTAATGTCATACAGTTAAACCTCTATAAATGGTCACCTCCCAACAATGATCACCGCCCAACAATGATCACCTCCCAACAATGATCACCGCCCAACAATGATCACCTCCCAACAATTGTCATGTTCTCAACTAGTCACCTCACAACAATGGTCAACTCCCAACAATGGTCACCTCCCAACAATGATCACCGCCAAACAATGGTCACCTCCCAACAGTTGTCATGTTCTCAACTAGTCACCTCACAACAATGGTCACCATCTCTAGAATGGTCACCTCTCAACAATAGTCACCTCTCAACAATAGTCACATTCTCAACAATAGTCACATTGTCAACAATAGTCACCTTCTCAACAATAGTCACCTCCCAACAATAGTCACATTCTCAACAATAGTCACCTCCCAACAATAGTCACATTCACAACAATAGTCACCTCCCAACAATAGTCACCTCCCAACAATAGTCACCTCCCAACAATAGTCACATTCTCAACAATAGTCACCTCCCAACAATAGTCACATTCTCAACAATAGTCACATTCTCAACAAGTCACCTCCCAACAATAGTCACATTCTCAACAAGTCACATTCTCAACAAGTCACCTCCCAACAATAGTCACCTCCCAACAATAGTCACATTCACAACAATAGTCACATTCTCAACAAGTCACCTCCCAACAATAGTCACATTCACAACAATAGTCACATTCACAACAATAGTCACATTCTCAACAATAGTCACATTCTCAACAATAGTCACATTCTCAACAATAGTCACATTGTCAACAATAGCCACATTCTCAACAAGTCACCTACCAACAATAGTCACATTCTCAACAATAGTCACATTCTCAACAAGTCACCTACCAACAATAGTCACCTCTCAACAATAGTCACATTCACAACAATAGTCACATTCTCAACAATAGTCACATTCTCAACAATAGTCACATTCTCAACAATAGCCACATTCTCAACAATAGTCACATTCTCAACAAGTCACCTACCAACAATAGTCACATTCTCAACAATAGTCACATTCTCAACAATAGTCACATTCTCAACAATAGTCACATTCTCAACAAGTCACCTACCAACAATAGTCACATTCTCAACAATAGTCACATTCACAACAATAGTCACATTCTCAACAATAGTCACATTCTCAACAAGTCACCTACCAACAATAGTCACCTCTCAACAATAGTCACATTCACAACAATAGTCACATTCTCAACAATAGTCACATTCTCAACAATAGTCACATTCTCAACAATAGCCACATTCTCAACAATAGTCACATTCTCAACAAGTCACCTACCAACAATAGTCACATTCTCAACAATAGTCACATTCTCAACAATAGTCACATTCTCAACAATAGTCACATTCACAACAATAGTCACATTCTCAACAATAGCCACATTCTCAACAAGTCACCTACCAACAATAGTCACATTCTCAACAATAGTCACATTCACAACAATAGTCACATTCTCAACAATAGTCACATTCTCAACAATAGTCACATTCACAACAATAGTCACATTCTCAACAATAGTCACATTCTCAACAAGTCACCTACCAACAATAGTCACATTCTCAACAATAGTCACATTCACAACAATAGTCACATTCTCAACAATAGTCACATTCTCAACAAGTCACCTACCAACAATAGTCACATTCTCAACAATAGTCACATTCACAACAATAGTCACATTCTCAACAATAGTCACATTCTCAACAAGTCACCTACCAACAATAGTCACATTCACAACAATAGTCACATTCTCAACAATAGTCACATTCTCAACAATAGTCACATTCTCAACAATAGTCACATTCTCAACAAGTCACCTACCAACAATAGTCACCTCTCAACAATAGTCACCTCTCAACAAGTCACCTCCCAACAATAGTCACATTCTCAACAAAGTCACCTCCCAACAATAGTCACCTCTCAACAAGTCACCTCCCAACAATAGTCACATTCTCAACAATAGTCACATTCTCAACAAGTCACCTACCAACAATAGCCACATTCTCAACTAGTCACCTACCAACAATAGTCACATTCTCAACTAGTCACCTACCAACAATAGCCACATTCTCAACAATAGTCACATTCTCAACAAGTCACCTACCAACAATAGCCACATTCTCAACAAGTCACCTACCAACAATAGCCACATTCTCAACAATAGTCACATTCTCAACTAGTCACCTACCAACAATAGCCACATTCTCAACTAGTCACCTACCAACAATAGCCACATTCTCAACTAGTCACCTACCAACAATAGTCACATTCTCAACTAGTCACCTACCAACAATAGCCACATTCTCAACAAGTCACCTCCCAACAATGGTCATGTTCCCAACGAGTCACCTACGAACAATGGTCATGTTCTCAATAATAGTCACCTCCCAACAATTGCCGCTTCAAATTCCACTGTACATTATCAACATAGATGAACATATCACCACAAGCAAGTTGTCAATTGATTTCAATATTCCTGTTTTTTCCTATTTTCCTATATTTTCTTATATTGCTATATTTTCATATATTTTTTATTTTTTCTCTAACATAGTTTGTATTACATAATGATAAATATTTTGTATAATTTTATATTCTGTAGAAATAGTATTTTTGTAGTTATATTTTCTTTGTATCTTTTATTTAATACATTAATCTCTCCAGAGTAATGAAGGGTGATTTCAAGTTAACAGCTGGTTGCAAGCTATGTTTTAAATTTGTTTAATCTTGAATTAAAGTTGATAATAATGACATATTAGTCAAGACAGTGGTGTGAGTCTGTAAAAGGGAGGAATGAATATGCTTATTACAATCTGCAATCTGTAGGTGCTTGGTGGGCATGAACAGTTGGTTATAAATTGACAGATTCTCACCCAATTTTTTATATAGCATGCTTACATAAAGACCTACTTTGGGATTGTATTTTGTGGGGCCCTGACTATGCGCTGGACTTGTAACTCAGAGATCCGGGTTTGAATCCCAGCCACAGCAGGTGACATCTATGCCAATTTTCTTCCTTATGTGAAGTTGCTGGCTCCTTTCACATGTGGAAGGGTAAGTTAGTACTGGTTAGTATAAAATCCAGGAAAACTGGTTCGGTGAACTAGTCCTGGTATATAACAGAAAACGGCGTTAAATCCCAGTGACAGTGACAATGTATTTTGTGGTTTTATCCAAGATCGAGGTCACTGTTACTCAAAAGGAAAATAAAACTCTCATCTAAGGGAGACAACTCTTACAATCATGTAACTATACTCTCACGAGTTACTCCCTTAAAACCAGATAATTATATAGAACGATTGTGCTTTGTTTGCAGAAACATTGCCTCTTCTTATTGCTTTGTATTGTTGTATGAATGGTAGAACTAACTAGTGTTCAGAAATTGTTTATTAGGACCCTGCATTGAAAATGTGGGAGCAATATAATAATCAGGTTGTCGGTCAATTGGTCTAATGGATTAAACTGTTATTTCTTCACATATTCTGATCAAACTTTAATTGATGGGTTTTTGTATGTGACTTTGGGGTACATTCAACTATCTTGGAATTTGGTAAAAATTATGTGGAGCAAACTGCTGAAGCACCAAATACAATCTCTAAGTATGTCTACAAGGTGCTAAAACTTGTTTTGTAAATAATGTAAAAAATAAGTATAAACTTTGGAAAACCTGGTTTTCATGGAATTTCCATGTATTTGTTAAAAAATATTACCATGAATTAAAGTTCATTTTATACTGCTCTCTATTAGTAAATTTTACTGCGATTTCAGGTTCTACATTTTTGCACAGGAATAACCAGATGAGAATGAAAGCAGATATGTTGCTCCTAGGCTGGAGAATTTCATGTTTCATGATGGACAGTTTACATCTGTTTGTTTGTGTTATTTTTTATTCCATTTTACCCTCAAACCACTCAAAAGCAGCAGCCGTGGTCCAGTGGTTTGTGCGCTGGACATGTAACCAGGAGATCCAGGTTCGAATCCTGGTCACGGCTGGTCACAATCTTCTATGAAAATTTGACAAAAATTTCAATTTTCCTCCACATGTGGAGAAGTTGCCTGCTCCTTGTGGAAGGGTAAGTTAGTACTGGTTAGTATATAGTCCAGGAAATCTGGTTAGGTGAACAGGCCACTGTATATACCTGAAAAATTGTTGAAAAATGGTGTTAAATCCCAGTGACAATAAGTCACATAAAAACAAAACAATCAAACCACTCAAAATGAATGTCATATCTCAGATAGTCATTATAAAGGTTACAAGTACGCTGAAACATGGTATTGGTGCTGATAGTAGTCTCACTTGCTCAAAGAAGTAAATTTTTAGATGGTACATTTTATTGGGAGTACATTTCATAGATCCCCTGAACAAATCAAGTTTAGTTTTTCATGAACATGCATGCATTATTTTTTTTATCAATCATTTCCATCCTAATGGTATAACAAAAGATTTTTCTTTCATTTTTACTTTTTTGTTTAGTGTCTGTAACCCTTTCTTAGCAGTAATTTTCAAATATATAAATTAGTAACACTACAAATGTTTGGCCAATTTAGACATGATTACACATTAGCCAATGTAGGATTTATGTTTTTGAAATGAGAAACAATAAAACTATTGAAACATAAACTTTTACTGGTTTCAGACACTACAGAATTTTGAATATCAATATTTAAGAAAGAACAATCATTCATTCATGATCAGCACCAAAACTATGTTTTAGCTGTGTGCCCATACCACGTGACTTTAACATCAATTTTTAATAATATCAATTTTTAATAATACGGCAATCAAAGTTTATCAAACTGCTTGATTTGAAATCTTCAATTTCACAAAAGTTCTTTATTTCTTTATCAAATATGACCAAATAAAGTGGAGACTAAGGCCAAAAGTGTGAACTACAAGCATAATGTAATGGTTTGTTTTTGATAGATGAATAGTTTTTGCCTGAAAACTGGGGAAAATATATTTTTCTGCAAAATGTTGTTCAGCGAAATAGTTTTCCCATTTTCTGGCTAAATCTGTTCATTTATTAAAAACAGTAAACAGTGAACAGTTAATTTGATTAAACGCCTATTATCTATGTTAAACATATCCAAATGGTGTTGTAGATTAATAGATACTTGAAAATAATAACATAATAAGAAAATTTGTTTATGATAAACACAGAAATAAAAAAAGAATAAAGATGATGACCACTTTTATTAAAGGTTCTATGAATTCTTTTAATTACTTTGAGGTTTAAAGGATGATTGTTATTAAAAGAATTCATAGAATTTTCCAAAACAGTCTGTTTTAAGCTTTTTATTGAAGATGTCTAACAATTCTGCATGTTTAATGTCTACATGCAGAAAAAAAAAAACATTACATTTTGCTAGTAGTTCACACTTTTGGCCTTAGAATTGAGCAGTTTGAGGTATTGCCGAAGTCATTTGGTATGGGCACACTCTGTAGCCTGTTTCAAAGACATATTGCTAAGATGGCAGTTTTTAGATTCAAAGATGTTGTTGTTGTTGTTGTTGTTGAGATATGTCTATGAAAATGGGCTACTCTGTTGTTATTCATGTTTCACGTGTTAAGAAATTGATTTGAGACTTGTATTAATACTAGATTATATGGGTATTTAATACGGCTATTGTAAAAAAGGTACAGCTGTAAAACTGGAGAACCCACTTTTTCACAATTTGTGGCATGTGAAAAGTCCAGAACAGATTATGGACTTATCAAAATTTTTCCCCTTGAATTTTGGCGTTTTTTCTTTTTTTTTTTATGCAAAATTTCCTTCCTGCTTTTTTCATGTCTTTCAGTATATTTACCAGTTTGCTGTTTTTCTTGTTATGAAAAATACTTATACATTTGTACTGTACTTGTATTTAACTTGCTTTTCTGACTATATGAAGTTTGTGAATACTTATACATTTGCTTTTTTTTCTTGTGTATTTGAACTTTTCTGTTTAGTATGAAATATTGTTATGCAGGTAAATAAATTTGTTCATTTTATTTTCTTAAGTTTCTACAATATTTGATCAGTTCTAATTTAGGTCAGTCACTAGTTTACTAACAATGTTCATTACTTGAATTGTGTTAATAAGCAAGTGACACACCTAAATTAATTTATGTATTTAAAAATGCCAACTAACAAAGCATGGTATTTGTTTATTTCCACATTATACAATGACAAGAATAAACATTCACAGGAATGGCAACCTGTAAAATTATCTGTATCATCATAGTAAACAACAATACAGAAACACAGCACTGTAAAAACCAACCCATCAACATGACTTCTACTCACAGGCAGTAGTGACAGGCATGTCAAAGTAAGAATAGATAAATAGATTTCAGTTCTTACTCTAACATGCCCATCACTACTGCCAGTGAGTAGAAGTCATGTTGATGGGTTGGTTTTAGTGCAGTGCTATGTTTCTGTTTGTGCATCCAACTTCTCAAAACAGTCACAAACCAACACTCAGAAAACATAATGTAACAAAAATAAAATACAGTAGAAACTCGTTATATCAAACTCACTTACATTAAATTCCCACTTATGTTAATATAATAATAATGTCCAGAATTCTATCCTTTTTACATGTAAAAAAACACTCATTCCAAAGTCTTTGGTCTTGATATTTTTGTTTATCGAAGTCAGTGTTTATGCACGGAATTATGAAATCAGTTCGTGGAAATGAGTCAGTATTTTTCTGTATATTTACGTTTTTTACATACAGGTTGCATGTTTTAAATACATTGAAATTATAAATGCTGTGTTTCGTCCCAATCTGGTACACAAATTAGCACAATTGAATGATTATTACAAGACACCAAAGATCGCTGTAAAAAATAAACCCAGTTGTCAAAATTGTCCAATTATTTATATCAAACTTCGTTTATATCGAACAATTTTAAGAAGTCCCTTGAACTTCGGTATAACGAGTTTCTACTGTATATAATCTTTAAATTCCTTTTCTAAGTCTATAGTCTAATTATTAAGTAGCCATCAGAGCTTTATTTCCACCATTGATTGCTTGCATCCACAAAGAAACCAAGACGCTTCAGGAATCAACACACATTTCTATAAACAAAAAAACTTACATCAGGTACGAACTTGTGAAATATGTTTATCAATTATATGTAATGTAACCTCAATAATGAAAGCAAAAATACAGGTCAGAACTGAAGTAAGTCCACAAGTTATGGAGTAGATGGTGAAGTTATGTATGTTATGTCACTAAATGCTACAAATATACAACACATGACCGATATAAATCACCAACAATGATGAAAAATGAGTACGGACATGAGTACCATTACATCTACTATGTATTTGAAGTGTACAATTGTTTTCAATTGTCTACATTTACTGTCAGCACCAGTTGATTAATGATATGCTTGTTTATAATTACCTACTGTTCATGTCAGATGTTAATCATTTATTGTTTATTGTAAATAATGAAATACAACATGGTGTTGGTTGTTTATACTTTTTATTTAAATTAAGGAGTGATCTCCCTTTAACAGTATTGATTACCCATATCATGGATTATCCAAAACCATAGAATATCCAAAATATTTCAGACCAATCTATAATGGATAACTGAGGTTCTACTGTATCAATGTTTTTTTCATAAAAACTGCTTGTTTTACTATCAATCATATCCCTATTACACAGGTTTATCTGAACCCCAACATAAAAACAATGGTGAGAAATTGACAACTTGAAGAAATCTAAAATATGAACAATGCTTACAAAAATGTGCGGTGTACTGGAAGTAAGTAGACTTCTGCCTGAGACAAAGACATTATTAGTCAGCTTGTGTTGTTGTCTGGTCTTGAAGCCCTCTTATTAGGTCAACCCCAACGCTGATGATTAAAACAGATCTGGCAGCACACACTTGATTTTGTCATTATTACCATATCCTGTAACAAGATATTAGTATGAGCAAATATGGCTGTACAAGAAGTAGAATTGCTAGCCTTAGCAAAGAATTGGTCTTCAGTCACAAGTTTGACTCCAGTTATGTAAAAATACAATATTATATTACATTATCTACTATAATCAAGAAAGCAGTTTTGTAGCGCTGGAACACTGGTTCTAAACATCACATGTCTACAATAGCCAGTGATAGTATTCCATTGGAAGCAGTAACAGCAGTCAATTTCAGCCTCAATGTATAGATCACCTCAATAAAGCATAGTTGTTTTACTTCCAAACATGGCCTTATGAAAATAAAAATCTTTTGATATATCCGTAGGATGGAACTGATGGATAAAAAAAATAATGCAAGCATGTTCACAAATATTACATTGTCTTAACTGGGGATTGAACCCAGGACTCTTAGTACTGTACGCAGACACTAAACCATGTTGTTCAAGAGTCCCTGTTATCATGGTTTATCTTATTATGTAACCTAAATATATGCATATATGAAAAAATAGTAGAGCTCTTATTACATTTGTCAGTCTAAATATCGAATGATAATTACAATGTTTTTGACAAGTAATTTTTTGCTGAATCAAATCCAACTAGAACTATCACATCACTGTAGGTGATAAAATACCCGCGTAGAGCCCTTTTATTTAAAGGCTTAATAACTTAGGACAAGTCATTTTTTAGAAGAGGCGTACACAAGATTTTGTCTAAAGACAAATAAAAAAATGGCATAACACTGAAAATAAATCCAAATATATTTTTTAAAAAATATGCGCAAGTAGACCTAATGCCTCATGTACCTTAAAATGTATCAACTCTTAAGATTAATGTTATATTAATCTCTCTGGATAAATCCAATGATTTTATTTTCTGACATACAAATAGAAATAAACTGTATGAACAAAATAAAACATGAATATAGGATAGGTTCGAGATATTTTGTCATGGTTTAAATTCAGAAGTCCTGATAATATCCCACTTCTGACACCATTATAGTAAATAAGGAATAATAAGAACTGTCAGAGGACAACATGCTGGACTATCACGTGCTTGTCACAAACAATGAAATGTTATAGTGGATTCATCACATGTTCATAAATTTTCATTATAAAAATAATTGACCAAAAACTGCATGTATTTCAATTTTACTAGGAATGACCATGACCTTGAAACTGACCCCAGTGGCCCCGTCTGTTGTCCACATTAAGACCTTCATACAAACTATGTAAGGAACAAATTTGGTTGAAAAATATTTTACAAAAATAAAAGGAAACAAAACTTTTCACTTGTACAAGAAATGGAACAACCATATTTTCAATACAACTTTACATAAGCTGACACATAAAAGCTAATTGCAACAAGTCCACTTACCTGTAAACTCCATGCCATAAATCTTTCAAAAAACTTCTCAATAAAAACCATGTCCGACCAGCATGCTTGCCTGTGAGCTTCTAATTTGTCCCGCTTTTAATCAAGCGAACCTGAAAGGACAATATTTTATCCAATGAATTACGAGTTTATATTCAAGTAACTACAAAACAAGATTAAATTGACCAATAAAAAACTGCTTTACAAATTTAGAAAACACACTGAATCTTGTCTTGTCTGCAACAAAAAGATGTGTTTCCATGCAGTCACCGACTTTCTTATCAAAACAAAGATTTATTTCAACACATTCCTTTCAGCTTGATAAATTGATATCGTAAACACTGAAAATTAAACCCATTTTATAAATCTATGGTGAGGACACCCATTTAAAAAAATGAACATTATTAAATTATCATTAATATATCATTATTTACACAGGTTTTCACCAGATGTCAAAAGTTGAGGGTCAAATATGACCCTAGGCTGCTGATAATTTGAAGAGTCAACAAAATTTCCTTTGGTACACATTCTCAAGAGTCAGAAGCTTTATTTTACTAATTTCAAGAGTCAAAATGCTGTTTTAAGGGTCAAATGAATGTCCTGTTACAAGATAACTGCTTAAAATTAGACCATATAAATAATGTGTTTCATTTTTAAATTAATTGTCCATGTAATTAGTTTAAAGAAAACACTTATCATGTATCAATGTATACAAAGAAAAACTTCAGTAGTAGACAATTTTTATGAAGACTGCCTCGTAAAAACCACTTTATTTTCAGGCTATATTTCAACCTGACAACAAGTCCCCCTTTAAATTATAACAAGTTTGATCCCAAAGGTCTTAATATAAAAGTAGTTGTAGTTGGTGTGGAGGCCCACTGATTGCACAGAGGCCGTGTACTAGGTGTTGAGTCCCTGTACTAAGTTTCGAGGCCCCATTGTTTAAATGGAAGACCTGTACTATGTGTCGAGGCCCATTTGGTGATAGGAAGGTCATGTACTAAGTGTTGAGGCCCCTATGTTTGTATGGAGGTCCTGTACTGAGTATTATAGCCCTACTTTATGTAAGGCGACCATGTACATTTGTTTCTGAACTAGATCCTCATTTCAAAATTCCATGTTGATAATCTATGGTAAGAAAAATTATTGAAAATTGGGACAAAGCATGAACTGATCGGTGAATGGTCTAAATTACCAGATCATTCTGAGTTGATAACGGAATTACTGTAACATAACATTCTAAATACGAACCGTTCCAACGATTGTGTTACAGATACCTCCCAGCATGCACGATATAAACTCAATAAAATACCCACAAACTTTATGAACAACAAGATCTCAAGATTGGCATTATTAGAAGTTATCAGCCAAATTGAAAAATGTCAAGAAACTCAATTTGATATTGACTCAGTTTACGACAATTTATGTTGTGCAATTCACACAGAGATGGACACCCAGATACCCAAGTATAGCAACTGTAATAAAAACTCTAAAAAACGTTTCAAATGTCAAAAACCATTTTGGAATGAAAATCTTCATAATTTGTGGAAAGTTATGTGAGATAAAGAGAAACTCTTTTTAACACACACTGGTTCGAAACAAATTAAAACTATGTTACATCGAGAGTATATTACGGCTAGGAGTAACTTCGATAAATCCCTGAGGCATGCTGAAATATCCAACGTTCATAGCAGTGCTTTGCGAACTGTTCCAACTTATATTTGATTCAAGCATTATCCCTACTATATGGAGGAAAGCTGTTATTTGTCCAATTCTTAAGGACAGCACGAGTGACAGACAAGTCCCTATGAACTACAGAGGTGTTAGTCTGCTTTCTTGTATCAGCAAGCTATATAGCTCTTTCTTGATTGTTGCTTATCAAAATATCTGGAGAAAAACAATCTACTGGCCGATGAGCAAAATGGCTTCTATTCAAATAGATCCTGTGAAGACCATATCTTCACTTTGAACAGCATTTTAAACAATAATCGAACCATTTTTACCGCACTTATAGATCTTCGTAAATGTTTTGACTTTATAGATACAGATATGCTTTTATATAAGTTACTCAACAGTATTGACGGCAAAATGTACAATTCCATTAAGTCTATATATGAAAATAAGGTTGTTAGGGTTCGAATTAATGGGAAGATGACTGATTGGTTTGATTGTAGAACCAGTGTTCGACAAGGTGATAATTTGTCACTGACTCTATTTTTGATTTTTAATAATGACTTAATGAGAGATATCAATGACTTGAACATCAGCATAGATGTAGGTACAAAAAAGGTGTCACTCTTACTATATGCGGACAATATTGTTCTCACCGCCACAAAAGCGGCTGATTTACAAACTATGTTGGACACGATTCATAAATAGTGCTTGAAATGGCGAGTTTTAATAAACACTGATAAGTCCAAGCGTGTTCATTTTCGGAAACTGAGAGTACAACAGACAGACTGGACCTTCAAGATTGGTGACAATGCTTTAAAATTGGTGTCTCAGTACAAGTATTTGGGTGTAACTTTTCATTTCAGCGGTGATTTCTCTATTAATGCTGATATTTTAGCTAAGAGTGCTGGCCGAGCGCTAGGTCATATCTTTTCGAAAATGCAACGATTGAAAGACTTTGGTATAAAAATATATGAGAAACTTTATGATGCATGTGTCATTCCAATACTCAAATATGGTGTTGGTGTTTGGGGTTTTCGAAAATATCAACTAATAGACAATATACAAAACAAAGCCGCCTGGTACTTTCTCGGTGTTCATCGATTTGCACCAGTACCTGCTCTCAATGGTGACTTAGGTTGGCTTCCAACACAATATAGACGCTGGATATCAATTGTGCGGTACTGGAACAGGCTCATGAACATGTGTGATGATAGACTTACTAGGCAAGCTTTTGAACTGGACTATGCACTGTGCAGAAACAATTGGTGTGTTAGTATAAAGAGCATCCTGACCAAACTAGGATTAACTAATCATTTTGACCAAAGATCGTGTGTTCACCTCTCTACATTTAAATCTAAAATTCATCATTATTACAATAATCAATGGCAGACTGAAATTCTAAAAGTGTCTAAACTAAGATATTATAGTTCGTTCAAACAATGTGCTTAATTTAATGAGAAACGAACGCTCCTTAATATCACAGTTACGCTGTGGTATTTTACCATTCAGGGTCGAAACTGGACGATACACCGGTGAAAACCCGGAACAGAGGCTCTGTTTATTCTGTGACTCTGGTGAACTTGAAAATGAGGTTCATTTTCTGTTGAAATGTGACTTATATAATGGTATTAGAAACGAACTCCTTGGTCCCTTAATCTCAAGTATTCTTTTAAACATGGACGATGATGCCAGGAATTCATATCTCATGTTAAACTATCCAAGAAAGCTTACCAAATATTTAGTCAGAGCGTATAAAAAGAGACAAATCCATATTTATAGTAAAACTTAATTATGAATATTGTATTGTTAAAAGCTGATAACTTTTTTTACATATGTTTCATTATTTATAGTGACTTGTAGGCCCATTGGGCCGGGTACATTCTGATAAATTTACTTTGCTGAAATAACAGTATCGTGCATATTGTACATGTGACATTAATAAAAACTTTACTTACTTATACTCCTGCTGGAGTTACAGGTCAGAATACTTTTCCCTCAATTAAATTTAGATTAGGCTAAAAAAATAAAATGTTTGTTTCTGGTTACATGCCCAAAGTAATATGGGTTGGTGGGAAGGGATTTTTTAATATCTTTTTATATATATCGGCACCTCAATATTAATCATTAGTGAAAATTACATTATTGCACAACAATTAAGACGCAGTGAAAACTTATGAGTCAGCAGGTAAAATATTGGGTCGGTCAGGCAACTGGAAACAAACCTCTTCTTTTTTAGGCCTTATACAATTAAACATGAGGTGACTTCATAAAATGATGATAAGAAAGGATATAATCCATTCTTAGAACCCCAGGTTCAAGAATAATACAATTATGAATGAACTAGAAATATAATTAATTTCTAACCAGTCAGAGATAGTAAACTGTATACTAAGACTTGCCACATTCTATACATAATCTCTTTTTTATGGGACAGCAACTAAATATGCAGAATGATGTTCATAGAGATATAATGAAAGGCCTCCAGTCACTTTTAAAATCGATGAGCCAATTCATTCATTTTTAATTAACCAAAGACCTATTATTGCATCAGATTCCCTATGTCATAAAATGAGAGAACCATTCCATTACAGTAATGCTAACTATAGACAGACAGAGTAACAAACATACCATACAGTGTTGAGACTGATTTTGATAGCATTAGAAATTGTAATACATCACAAAATCATTACATAGAAATCAATTTGAGAATGTACAAAACCCCACAAAATAGATATTTACATTATCAATAATTATCATGAAATTAATGGCATCCTTACTCAAATATATAATCCTCACGAGAAAGAATTAGCCTTCGGATGCGAATTTCGTGATAGGAAAAGAACAAAAGGGAAAGTGTGTCTGATTTTGGTTATTCTATATGCAGATTGGGGTCATCTACCGGCCACAACTGACCTCCCTACCGAATATGTCAGCAGTAGCTTTTAGTAGTCAAGGACAAGGTGACCTTGAACTTTCACCTTCTGACCACAAAAACTATAGGGGTCATCTACGAGACACAACTGACAAACTTGTGTAAAGCAATATACACCCACTTCATTGAATGGGGGATGTATAATAATAATGAAGTTACCTCCCTTAGACTTTCAAACATAAAAACAGAGTGTAGCATTGAGGATTTACAGCAAATGATATCTTCAGCCGTGGAGCAAAAATAGAACAAAATCTTGATAAAAAATTAACACATTTTGAATCAAAATTCCACATCAGAGAATATAATAATCAAAATAGAAATCAAAGCATTGGTGGCAATAGCCCCAGGAGATCATAAAACAATTTTTTTAAAAAATGACCCCGGTGATGTTATTGTGATAAACCTGGTTATATTGTATCTAGATGCTTTAACAAATTCATTTACAATAATTCGGGAAACTAAAATTGACTGAGAGTGAGGCTGATCCCTAAGTCTCTAATGTAGGATCCAATATGGATGAAAGGCCATCAAATAGTTATACTACTGTTAATATGTAACACAGTAGAAAAAAATATTACTAAACAGGAAGATAAGAGGTTTGTAATAGGGCTGCATAGTAGTTTGTATGACCGTCAGCTCGATTAGCTCAGTTGGTAGAACAGCTGACATGCTAGCAGAAGGTCGCGGGTTCAAGTCCCGCATTGGGAACTTCATTTTCTGCCTCCTATTACAAGATTAGGTAACCTTGATAAAACATTAAATCATGAAAATACACCTGTAATTACTATATCACCTCCAAAAGAAAACTATGACAGGCATAATGAAAATGACATTTTTATACACAGTATGTCAAACATCAGGATAATACAGTTTCAAATTGACAATAATACTGGTAAGTCAAACAATGCACATGAAACTTGTTAAAATACTGATTACAAAGTTTTATTAGAATCAGGTTGTAGTTATGTAAGACAAATGTAGACAATGTAAAAGTTGGTCTGTAAATTGATGCAGGTAGTACTGTTACTATATTGTCAGGTCAATCTTATGATAGACTCAGAAACCAAAAGTAAAGTCTTTAAACATTCCATTATTCACTGCAAATGGTGAAAGTTTGAACATTAGGGCTCAATGTGAACTCAATATCTCAATAGAACACATCACAATGCAGTATACATTTTATAGTTGATGAGATTGATGAGAGCATGGGAAGTTTAGATGTAGACTTCATAGGGCATTTTGATGTCAGTATAAAAATTCCAAGTGGCCGTGGTTAGTGTACTGGACTCGTAACCCGGAGATCTGGGTTTGAATTCCGGTCTTGGCATACCCTTCTAAATAAATTTGACAAAAATGTCGATTTTCCTCCATATGTGGAGAAGTTGCCAGCTCCTTGTGGAAAGATGAGTTAGTATGGTTAGTATACCATCCAGGAAAACTAGTTAGGTGGACTGGTCGCCGTATATAACTGAAAGATTGTTGAAAAATGGCGTTAAACCCCAGTGACAATATGTCACATAAAAACATAAAAATTCCTAAACACATATTTTAATGTAAATTAGAAGAAGTAAAACTTCACTTAAAGAATTAAAGCCTCGTAACAAATAGCTCGAGTAAGACATGCTTATGTGTAAGATATACAGTCAAACCAGTGAACAAAGGCAGGGTTTCCACAGCCATTCGCCAGTTTTACAAATGGTGAAAAAAAATCCGCAAGTGGCGAAAAAAAAAATAAAATCAAGCATACTTTTTTGTGCATGTACATGTGGTGGAAAAAATATAATGTCCAGTGGAAATCCTGCAAACGCCACCCATGGGAAAGACAAAATGTGGCCTTTGTATTGACAGATGGCTTTTTTTCAGAGGTCAGTTTGTTCTGAATTGTCAATAATGTTTTTTTCAAAGAATGGCCTTTAATCACTGGGTGGTTTTTATTCAGAGTTGGCAGCAAACACAGATTTGACTGTATTTGAAAAATGAATTATTTTATTATTGGTCAAATGATGGTGTTTTGAATGACAATAAACATACCTGCACTGGCCTGGTCCATATACTCGTACATAGTACTGTAAACCTGCTGAAAAGCATTCTCATGTTCTTTCAGAATGAGATATCTGGCATTCACCTACCAAAAATAAATTTCAAACGTTTGATTACTACATATTTACAGACCTTATCTTTCAACCTATGACAGCAAGTAAGTGACAAGCTTGTAAACTTAAATAAAAAAAATAGGCTTAATATTGTTCATTGCATAGTGACCAAGTGCTGATTGTTATTACTAAATCCTGTTAATGTGGTTTAATGATCTAGTAAATTTATTCGAATGATCAAGACAATTTATTTGTATGACCCAGTAAAGTTATTTGTATGGTCTAATAAAGTTATTTATATGATCCGGTGAGGATATTTGTATGACCCAGTAAAGTTATTTGTAGGACCCAGTAAAGATATTTGTATGATCTAGTAAAGATATTTGTATGACCCAGTAAAGATATTTGTATGACCCAGTAAAGATATTTGTATGACCCAGTAAATATATTTGTATCATCTAGTAAAGATATTTGTATGATCTAATAAAGATATTTGTATGACCCAGTAAAGATATTTGTATGATCTAGTAAAGATATTTGTATGATCTAGTTATTGGTATCTTGTAAAGTTATTGAATGAATGGATGGAGCAGCAGACGGGCAAAAAGACAAACATATATACAAGCAGATAATAAATTGAACAAATGGTGTGCAACCTAACTGTACAGGCAAAACATAATTGTATAAAGGACAAAACATAACAACTGTTTGAAGAAAGTTATTGTAGTTTTTGTACAAATGATCAATAAAATGTGATTAATGGATATTTGTGGAGCGTCACATGATTATGAAGGTAGTAACTGTATATGAAAGTATAACAGAGAAATAATTCAGATAAAACTAGCAGTGACAGTACACAAATACAGCAGAGATTAATATTTCTAGAGAATACAGGTAGTTCAGAGCAACAGATAAGCTTATTTTTATATCAATTGGGAATTCATGCTCTTACTTATCAAGTCTAAACTGTACACATTTTGTTGTTTTTGAACCGCATTGCTACAACGTTTGTCCGAGACTATGAGGAACGACTGACAGACGGAAATGACTATATGCAAGTATATTCATGAAAATTGATTTCGATACGCATCATAAATATTTTAATTGGGTATTTTGCTTTCGTAATTGCTTTTTGATACGCATCTAAAATAGTTTCAGTTGCATATTTTGTAAATTTAATTGAGTAAATACGCAAATACGAAGCTTATCTGTTGCTCTGTAGTTACTGAATTATTTTACCATTTATACAATCACTGAAACTTCCAGTAAGTACATAATCTGGCAGAAGATGAGTGTAATTCACCACTGTGTTTCAGATGCTACTCACAGGGCATGATTGAAACAACATATTTAATGACTTATTGCCACAAAAAACAACAGAGTCTAGTTTGCTGAAAAATAATGAAAGAACATTATTGCAATAATACTTGTTTAAAGCTATTATTTTGGTTACAATATACGATATTACTAATAATATTAACAAAAATGTTTTAACAGAAATATAGTAGAACACAGTAGTAGTAAATTCCTTGTGACTCCTTATGGAAGGGTAAGTTAGTACTGGTGAGTACACAATCCAGGAAACTGGTTAGGAGAACAGGATGCAGAATACAGCTGAGAAATCGAAAAATGGCGTTAAATCTACTGAAAAGTTACAATGGAGATGAGACGTTTGAAACTAATCTGAAAACAAAAAAAATGATCCATATTTTGAGGAGGTCTTAATATGGATACAGTCAGGACATCCATAAAAACATTGGTTTGAGGTTATGTTACCCAAACTGCTTGTATGAATAGATTTTATAAGCCTACCAAGTTTTTTTTCACTGGCTTTAACAACATTGTTTTTCAACAATTTTTCAGTTATATACAGCGACCGGTTCACCTAACCAGTTTTCCTGGACTGTATACTAACCAGTATTAACTTACCCTTCCACAAGGAGCCAAAATATTGAAAACTACTTTAAAAGTCGTAGTTATAATGAGGTGGTTGTTACATTTAAGTGATCATTTAATGAGGCTCTACTGTACATTGGATGTTATATCAGCATGCATGCAATAATTTACTAACTTACGAGTCTCTACTGTACATTGGATGTTATATCAGCATGCATGCAATAATTTACTAACTTACAAGTCTCTACTGTACATTGGATGTTATATCAGCATGCATGTAATAATTTACTAACTTACGAGTCTCTACTGTACATTGGATGTTATATCAGCATGCATGTAATAATTTACTAACTTACAAGTCTATACTGTACATTTGATGTTATATCAGCATGCATGTAATAATTTACTAACTTACAAGTCTATACTGTACATTGGATGTTATATCAGCATGCATGTAATAATTTACTAACTTACAAGTCTATACTGTACATTTGATGTTATATCAGCATGCATGCAATAATTTACTAACTTACAAGTCTCTACTGTACATTGGATGTTATATCAGCATGTATGTAATAATTTACTAACTTACGAGTCTCTACTGTACATTGGATGTTATATCAGCATGTATGTAATAATTTACTAACTTACGAGTCTCTACTGTACATTGGATGTTATATCAGCATGCATGCAATAATTTACTAACTTACAAGTCTGATAATCAGTGTAACTGTCCAAAGCTTCATCAGTAAAATTGTTTTCAATACATTCAATAATCAACTTTATATTTTCGTCAGAGATAGGACACCTATCAATGTAATCTACAAAATAAAAGTCCATGTTACAGTTGCTGACGCAAAGAACATAATGATACATAACAGAACTGATAATATATACAATATATACAGTATATACAGTAGATTAAAGTTAAAGTGAATTACTCTAGACCCAAACATTTACTTCACTATATCATAATTTCACTATATCTACTACATTGGATTAAAAAAGACTTTGGTTGTGAAAAATAATTCTTTCACAATGTTCAGTAATTCACAAAATCCATACACTTATTATACTCTTAGCATATTCAGTCATCATTAATGAATTCATATCAGCCATCATTGATACTCAAGACAAAAATAGTATCTTATTGAATTAATTAAACCATATTAAACATATTGCAGAATGTTGTAATATTGGGATATTGAGGTGAAACACTAATGTCCAAGGTATTAAGACTTGAGATCAGTCTCCAAACTAAAATCTTATTTTTATTCTCAACATTTATCAGTCACAGTTTGTAACATGCAAAAATAAACATTTTGATATGTTAATCTGTATGTAATTATATTAAAATAATTATTCAAAAAAACTTCCGAATATTGGACACAAAATTGAGATATGAGCTGGGATCTGAGCGGCCTACATGATTGATTGGTTAACTAGTAATCACAAGCCCCTCATTGCTGTGAGTTTGAATCCCAATCTGGACCAAACAAATTTCACATGTGAGGAAGCTGTCGTGTTAGCTTACAAAAGGTCAGTGGTTCTACCCAGGTATATGCCTGGAGTC
Organism: Lutraria rhynchaena; assembly: GCA_008271625.1. Taxonomy (NCBI): domain Eukaryota; kingdom Metazoa; phylum Mollusca; class Bivalvia; order Venerida; family Mactridae; genus Lutraria; species Lutraria rhynchaena. Next base: position 742,505 of record VIBL01000193.1, read on the forward strand.
TTCCTCAACCATTAAAGCTGGAAAAGTCGGCTGTTGGTGTGACATTAAACCCCAGTGAGCTTGGATCTATTTAATCATCATAAAAATAATTATGCCACTAATTACACAGAATTAAAATCATTCTAAGTTCAAATAATACAGACATGAAGGAAATAAACAGAGTTTCGGAAAAAAGGTCAGAATGAAGCGTCTTACACGAAGTTGAAAGAATCATAATAAGCATGTACTGATATCTTGATTCCAAACATTCCAAAAAACCAACAGAAAATTTTTCATAGACTATCATGCTATGATAGTTTTGGAGAATTTTTCTCTCAGAATTTTTTCTGTCATCTTCAACTAAATATACGAATCAACGTCCATAATCACTGGAAAGTAATAAGAAAATAAAGTTGAATCATGAACAATACAAGAGGTCAGAAGACTTAAGAACATTGTAACCATGACAACTTAGGAATTTCAGTCTGGAAGGTAGCGTCTTGATGGAACAGACCAAAAAGTCTGTACATAGAATACAGGCTAATCTTAAACAACCTTGTTTACTAGCTACCACGTCAAAGTTTTTAAAATATTTCAAAGCATACAACCAGATGATTGGGTAAAAATCCACTCATTAATTCTAAAGATGTAGATAGAAAAATAAATCATTCTGAAGTTTTGGGCACCAGTCAAGTCTATCAAGAAGGTGAAGGTCAAAAACTATTTTATTATCGTTATAACCTTAATTAGGTTAATTATCATCAGTCATGTACAATGATGAGCCAAAATATAACAATGGTGAGGTTGAAGCCCTATATAGGGAATCTAATGGTATTAATGGTTCTCAATTATTAATCCAATACTCCCGCAGCATCAATTATTAATCCAATACTCCCGCAGCATCAATTATTAATCCAATACTCCCGCAGCATCAATTATTAATCCAATACTCCCGCAGCATCAATTATTCAAACATTGGATGGATATGAAGAAATTAATAAGTAATTAAAATAAGACAAAAGTTACCTGAGTTTTTGAAATTCTTTTTGCAAGCCTTCAAAGAGCATTTCTATCTGAAAATTTCACACACAATGTAGCTTTAGATAAATATGCTTTTAAAAACTGGAACTGTTACCTGGTCATGTGGTATTTACAAGATTAGTTTAATGATGCTTTATGGCCTATTGACAATTAATTGTCATGTAGCCTGCATTTAAATAAAAGGGAAAGCAACAGGTATAAACCATGTTAATGGATAATATTTTAACAAGTATGAATGATAAAACATATAAATTGGTTAAAATTAATTTGTAGTAACAAAACATTTTATGAGATTTCAAATTATCAAATAAATATCATTAATTTAACAGTCAGAATAATAAAGCTGATATGAAAAATGATCACAACGGAATTATTTCAAAACAGAGTTAAGGCAACATTCTAGCATAAATACACATGCTAACTCCTTAAATATCATTATGTTTTAAATCAAACTGCTTGTCAAACACATGATAAACTTGTTCAAGTATCATGATATTTCAAATTTTTAACCTTTGTTTCTATGCTAACATTAATTATGACATTTAACTCATTCTAAGATTGGTTCAAAATATATACAATAGTACTACAGTGCAACCTCTCCAAAGCAACACCCTTCGGGAGAAGCAAAATTATTTTGTTGTTCAGAAGTTGTTGCTCTAGAGAGGTTCATTAATAGTTAAATCACGCAGTGAGAAAAACATCATGCTGTTGTTGAAGTGAGGTTGTTGCTCCAGAGAGGGCCACTATGGAGAGGTTGCACTGTATTTGAAAACAAAAATACATATTCAATAACATGATCATGATGTTAAAACCTGATGAAATTTTAACAGTTAATAATGGTACTCCTTTATTTGATAGTCACAACACAACAACAGTTTTCTAACACTGAGTGCGAGTTGAACAACCGTATATTTTAACACTACTGTTTCAAACACAGCAATCCTAGACCAGTATAATATCTAATCAACATTCAAAGCATCAAAAAGGACATTACCAGTGGTGTATATTCATCAGTCAAGATACAAGAGTTTTCAGATTCCAGATTAGTCAATATGTTTGTATGTCACTCCTTTTAGATATATCCTGACTTCATATGTTTCTGAAACAAAAGAACAATTCTAATATTGACAAACGAATAACTTTATAATGATGTTAATCTCATCCAATACTTATTTTGGGGGTTATAAATTTATCTTTAAGGTATAACCACCCTAATAGACGCTACTTAGAATCCTTATGAATCAATTGATTTCTATTTGTGTGTTGTATAAGACAATCAAATATAAAAAAATTAAAAAATTCACAGTCCAATTTCTGTTTTATTGATACTTGAAGTAGTGGACTCCCCATGTGGTTCAGTACATATACTGAACCAAAAAGAAACTTTCGCAAAGTAGGTCTTAAACTTATAAGGTTAAACACATAATGTAGAAAAATGGGTATATGTAGTAATTAACATTGACGTCCTAGTTTGGGAAACTAGTCAGATAATCACCTCATGTCGAACGATATCACATGATATCATGCAATATCCGTTTTCACGTGCACGCACGGGATGGACATATCTGGTTTACATGTGTAAACTTTTTTCAATGCAAATTATTGCACTTGATGACTACAGTCATAAAAATACCTAAACAACGTTATATCAATTCAATTTGGGGAAATTTTTGATGCCTCGAATTGTGAAACATTTAAGAGAGAGAGAGCTGTTGGGATGCTGGAGGCAGGAGCTTCAATGGAAGAGGTTGCCGCGCACGTTGGATCATTTGTGCAGTTAGTTAGAAGTCTGAGACGCTGGTTTGTGCAGACCGGAAACACGGATGATCTTCCACGTAGCGGTAGACCACATGTGACCATGCCAGCGCCAGACCGCTATATTTTAAACCCACATTTACGAAATTGTGTTTTAACTGTGATAGCTACAGCGTCTGTCACCCAGGTACTCACAACCCAAGGATTTACGCTCAAACAGTACGAAATTGTTTGGCTGAGAACAATTTACAAGCAAATCGTCGGAACGGTATTAATAGATCGTCATCACTGTGACAGGCTTCAATGGACACATCAACTGGACAAGGCTGTAAATGAATTTTGATGAATTGATTTTTGAATTATTTTGCAATAACAAATACAAAACAAAAAACTGTCAATATACATCTATGTGGAAACAGTCCCATTAAAGTCTCGCAAGTTTCTTTTTTGGTTCACTATGCATGTTTTTTCACGATAATAAGCAATACTTAGTAGGTTTCCAATGATTTTATTACTGGATGGTAATCATAACAATTCACAAAGAACAAATCAATGAAGTAGATTGACATTAAAGATATTTTGAAAAATGTAAACCAACCCCCCTCGGAAATGATGATTTTTTTAATACTGTGGATTAAAATCAATTTTCAAGGTCAGTTTTCTAATGAATCATAAGTGGCCAAGTCATACAACAAAACTTTCCTTAAACTCTAGGGAACAAACTATGTTAAATACAGAAACTTTCAGCGTGCAATATTTAAGATATTAACAAAGAAATACAACCATGCATAAAAAATATTTAGTCATCTGGCAAACTGAGAGTGATTATCCATAATGAATTAAATGGAGTGAGTTTATTTCTCCTTTCATTACAATAAGCAGTATTACAGTTAATTAAACATGAAATTTGATGAAAATCCCTTGCTGGGAAAAAAAACAATGGGTTTTCATTCTACATGAAATTATTAGGTTTTCATCACCACAGCAAAAAATAGCTGACTTCCAGAGTCAGCCTTCATTATACGAGGGCATGCTGTTCTGTTTGACTAACAGTGGCCATGACGCTGGTGCAACATGTAAATGACGTTACATTATCATGATGTGCATATGTATTTGGCATCAATTAATAACGGAATAATTAATGACCATGCATACCATGTTTTGTTACTCTGCGATTTAAGATGAAAAAGATATGAGACCATTATCAGAACATATTGGATGACCCTCATAACTCATAGCTTCACAATACTTAACAAATATGTAAGCACAACACTACAAATTACACGGATATAAATATCTGTGTAGTATCAGTGCTCTTGATTTTGGTGTTTTATTAAAAGGAAGGATGAGTTAAGAAAATTAGATAATTTACTAAATGACAAGTGCTTCAATAATGAAAGACATTTACAACACAAATACAATATCAGTATACATATAAGAAAGAAATTTTGCATTCAAATTAAAACGCCATTTGAATAAATAATTTCCAAATTCAAAAGCTATCGAAGAAATAAGATGAGCCATAAAATACTGCATATTTGTCATACTAATTCAATTGATGAAGTCAAAACGTAATGGAAACAGTATGTTCTGACAAGAAGATATGGCCAATGAGTCCAAACCATTGTAAAGTGGACTTCACTAACATAATATATATCATAGTACAAACATATAAAACGAGAATAGACACAAACCCAGAACGAATACCTACAGTATATTGATGAATGATAATAACATTAAAAATCTGGCCAATTTAAAAGTTTTATATCCAAGAAAGTAACAAAATAAAATGAAAGTTACATTATTCACAACTAACTGAACATGAAATCTCAATGAATAATTTCACGCCAACGCCCCCGCCAACTCGGAAGCTTTTGCCGTCGTCATTAGCGATAGATTGATGGAACTCAAGTCTGACGGAAATATAATGAGCGTAATTTACGGTTGATATAAAACAGGTCTTTTATAAAAAAATTAAAACGCGAAGCGAAAATTATTCTCGATAAATCGAGCGCGTATAATCACGGAATTAAACGACCAACGTTTAATCATCCTCCCGAGGGTGATTATTATCTAAGAAAAATATCATGGCTGATTACGCTGGAATCAAACATCCGCAGAATCCCGCGTTTGATCGACCATCTACGAGTAATGAAGAACAGAGAAAAACTAGATTAAAAAAATGATTTTTATTTAAAGAATTTTTCACATTAATAAAAAAATGAGTGATAATAAATTTGTAATAAAACAATCTGCCTTTGGTGGTTTTGTGACTGTAAGTGAGATAGAAGGACAACCGGGTTACGATCCGCAAAGTTTTTTCAACGCGGTTAAGCCACAAATAGTCGACTTTTTTGAGAGACATCAAGAAGGAAAAAGTTGTGAAAGAGGTTAGTAATATTCCATCGAAAACGATGATATTCGGTGAAGAAGACATAGTAAATTTCGAGCGTGCGACCAAGTGTTGGATCTGTGATGGTGACTTTGTTAACCACGAAAAGGCGTATGAGAAAAAGTATAATAAAACGAATTACAACATGAAAGAGTTTTGGGATTTTGTCAAGGATCGCAAAAAGGTCCGCGATCACTGCCACTACACCGGGAAATATAGAGGAGCGGCGCACAACTCGTGTAATCGCGCGTATAGGAAACCGAAATTCACACCCGTAATATTTCACAATCTAGCTGGATACGACAGCCATTTATTCGTCTTATTCTGGGGAAAACAGAAGGTGATATCGATTGCATCGCAAAAACTGAGGAAGATTACATTAGTTTTTCGAAAAAAATACCTACGGGTGGTACTTATATAAAAATAAAGGAAAACCAAATGAAGAGGAAGTACCGAAAACTTATGAAATTAGGTTTATAGACAGTTTTAAATTTATGGCTTCTAGTTTAGACAAACTCGCGAGTAATTTGGAAGAAAATCAATTTAAGACTATTGAAAAATATTTCTCGGATAAGCGACTGCGGAAATTGGTTTTGAAAAAGGGTGTCTATCCGTACGAATATGTGGATTCCGCGGAAAGATTTATTGAAACTCAATTGCCTCCGAAAGAAGCCTTTTATTCGAGGTTAAACGAAGAAGGAATTAGCGACAAGCAATATGCTCACGCCCAGGAGGAAAGCCTTTGGGTGTAAGACGTTTAGAGATTATCACAATTTGTATAATAAAACGGACGTTTTGTTGCTGACGGACATTTTCGAGAATTTTAGAAACGTCTATATTACGAGTTGGATCCCGCGTTATTATACAGCGCCTGGATTAGCTTACGACGCTATGTAGAAAAAGACGGGAGTAAAACTAGAGTTGTTGTCAGATCCCAACATGTTGATCATGTTTGAGAGGGGGTTGAGGGGTGGGGTCTACATGATTTCAACGAGATATTCCAAGGCGAATAATAAATACATGGGGAAGAAATTTGATCCGAACAAACCTTTAAAATAATTATATAACACATTTGGACGCCAACAATTTGTACGGGTGGGCAATGTATCAATCTTTGCCGACTCACGGATTTAAATGGATGACTAAAGAAGAATTGCGAAATTGGAAGGATATTCCTTGTATTTTAGAAGTTGATTTAAAATATTCGCACGAGTTACACAATTTACACATCGATTATCCTCTAGCCCCCGAACATCTAAATACATACGGAGTGGACAAATTAATCCCAAATTTATACGACAAGGAAAAATATGTGATTCATTACAAAAATTTAGAACAGTATGAGGAGATGGGATTGAAAATTACGAAAATTCATCGAGGAATTAGATTCGAGGAATCTCCGTGGATGAAGTCGTATATTGACCTAAAAACGAATCTGAGAGCTAAAGCGACCAACGATTTTGAGAAGGATTTTTTCAAACTCATGAACAATGCCGTCTTTGGAAAGACGATGGAAAATATTAGAAAAAGAAGGGATATTAGATTGATTAATGATAGAACGAAAGCGAAATATTTGGCGGCAAAACCAAATTTTAAGGGAATTACAATTTTCGACGAAAATCTTATCGCGACGCATATGAAAAAGACCCAGTTAAAGTTTAACAAGCCGGTTTACCTCGGGATGTGTATTTTAGATTTGAGTAAAACACTCATGTATGATTTACACTACAATTATATTAAAGCCAAATACGGAGATAAGCTAAATTGTTGTTTACGGATACGGATAGTTTAATGTACGAAATTGAGACGCCAGATTTTTATAAAGATATTGCTTCGGATGTGGAAGCTAAATTTGACACGAGTAATTTCCCCGAGAGTCATGAATCTGGAATTAAAACGGGAGTGAATAAAAAAGTTATTGGAATGTTTAAAGACGAGGCGGGTGGGAAAATTATAGAAGGATTTGTTGGTCTGAGGGCTAAATTGTATTCGTATATAATGTTTGACGGACCGGAAGAGAAGAAATTTAAAGGGATGAAAAAAGTTGTTGAGAAAAAGAGTATCCGATTCGAAGATTATGAAAAGTGTCTGTTTACGAGAAACGAACAATTGAGAACGATGAATATTTTGAGAAGTCGGAGTCACGTAATGTACCCGGAAGAAATGAACAAGGTCGCGCTAAGCGACAAGGATGACAAGAGGCACATTTTGCCGAACAGAATCCACACGTTGGCTCTGGGGCATAAAGATATTATGCTTAAAAAAATGAACGTTGGAAATTTAATTTTACCGAATAAGCCACTCAACAATTTCGAATTGATGGAAGCGGTTAAAGAGTTGAAAATTCCGAGTTTTCGGGGCGTATTTATGCGTAATCAACTCCAGAAACGTCCTCGAAAAAGGGAATGCGGAATATTAAATTTGGACGACTCGGATCCGGACGACGGTATTGGATCCTCCAACGCTTATGGAACGCATTGGGTTTGTTGGTTTAAAAAAGAGAATGAAAAATATTATTTTGACAGCTATGGTGTTCAACCGCCAGAAGAACTGGTAAAATATTTAAAACCGAGAATATTTTGGAATAAAGATCAGGTGCAGCCGAAAGGATCAGTCATTTGCGGGCTTTTGTGTTTATACGTCTTAAACAAAAGTTTTTAAAATTAAAAAAATGCCAGTCGATAAATTTGGACGGATGCCTAAGACTCACGTTTCGGGTTCCGACGTGTCCTTGGCTTATATAAGCAACAATTTCCTGAGAAGGGGGAGAATTAATATGTTTGGAGAAAAAATTACGAATCTCGGTACTCCTGTAGATGGAGGTGACGCAGCGAGTAAGGCATTTGTAATAAAACGGGTAAACAAGATGTTGGGAGATTATGATTTGGATGGTATAGAGGAGCGAGTAAAAAATGTTTGAATGAAAATGAGTTGAAAGAGATAAAAAAATATATTATGGAAGGGATGAGAATAACTTTGGAAAAATATATTGAAAAAGATCAATTGGAAAGTGAACTAGACAAACTAAAAATTGTGGGAATTGGATAAAAATATTGAGGATGAAATTACGGAAAAAATAATAAACAATATTAAATTTGATGTGGAATTACTTAAAGTAGATATTGAGGGATTGGTAAAAGACAAGGATCAAGAAAGAATAAATAAAATAATTAATAAACTACAAAAAGACTTTATTGACGGTATTAATCGACTGGAAACAAGATTACAATTTTTGGAGGACGAACAGATACCCATTCTCTTGATGAGACTTTCACTTAGTTTTGGTTCGGTAATTAAATTTGAGCATAAAAAATTGTTGAGTGGGAGCCGAAATTGAGAGTTGCGGAAATGATTGACGGGAAGATGGTGATATTTGGAAAAGAAAACAAGCCATATACTTGTATTTCAAAACACCTTTCTTTGGAGGAAAATCCCTATGTTAGACATGGAACGTACATTTGGTATCCTTGTCGAACTGATGAGGATATTGATCTTTGGATACTCGAACAGGTGAGACTTTACATTCTCGAAACTAATTTGAATCTTCATTTTGACATATATGAAAGAAAAGGAGCAAGGTTTTATGTGGAGTTGAAAAAAGGGGGGATACGATTATTTTGAAAATTTAACATTTTTGAAAATCCTTTTCAGAGGGGCAGAGTTAATCCATTTGAATTTAATGTAAGGGAACCTTGTTATATGATTTTAAGAATTGAACTGAGAAAACGTCTACGATAATAGGAGGAGGAACAATAAATTTATATCTTAAACCAGGAATATTTAAAAACTCTTGATTAGGAAAAAACTTTTTTTTTGGATATAAAAAATTTTAAAAAATGCCTGTTGATAAATTTGGACGAATGCCTAAAGCCCAAGCCTCAGGGTTGGACGTGTCCTTGGCTTATATCATGAACAATTTCCTGAAAAGAGGGAGAATTGATATGTTTGGAGAAAAGATTACGAATCTCGGTACTCCCACAGACGGAAGTGACGCGATGCCTAAGGTGTTTGTGATAAAACGAGTAAACAAGGTGGTGCGTGATTACGGTCTAGATAAACGAGAACGCGAATTAACAGATATAAAAGATTCGCTGATTGATATCGAAGATAAAATAGAAGAGAAATTGAGGGGTGATATTGAAAAAGGGGTAGAAAGTCTTAAAAAAGAATTGGAGAAATACGTAGACGATGACGAACTAGAACGAGCAAAGGCGGAAATTGGACGAGCTTTTGTCGATAAAATAAAAAAATACTTGAGGGAATATATCGACGAACGAAAGTTGGAAATCAAACTGGAAAACCTGAAGAAAGAATGGACGTTGGACGATGAAACTATCGAGGACAGAATTGAACGGAAATTACAGGGGGATGTAAAAATGGGGGTGGAAAGTCTTAAAAAAGAGTTGGAAACGTACGTAGACGAGAATGAATTGGAGCGGGCAAAAGCGGAAGTTAGTAAAACTTTGGTTCATAGAATGAACGAAAATTTAAGAGATTACATCAACTAACGAAAATTGGAAACCAAACTAAATAAACTAAAAAAAGAGTGAACGAGGGATGATGAAACCATCGAGGATAAGTTTGAACGAAATGTAAAAAAGGGGGTGGAAAGTCTTGAAAAAGAATTGGAAACGTACGTAGACGATAATGAGTTGGATCGGGTGAAAACAGAAGTTGGTAAAACCTTTGTAACGATGGTAAAAGAGCATTTGAAGGGATACGTTGACGAACAAAAAATGGAAAATGCACTAAATAAACTTAAGAGAGAATTAGCGTTGGATAGCGAAACCATTGAAGATAAAATCGGACGGAAATATCAGGGAGATATCGAGAGGGGAGTGGAAAATCTTAAAAAAGAATTGGAAACGTTTGTAGACGAAAAAGATCTGAATTCGATTCTCGAAAGGATAAAGATGGATGTTGGTAAAGCCATCGTTGGAAATAATTCCAAAATTTTACGATTAGAATCGGATATAAAAATTCTTAGAGAAAATTTATTAGATACTCTTTTATTTTCGCTCGAGATTAGCGCGGACACTATAATCAATATAAGACAAAAAGAAGATAATCGGGTTATTATCACTAATAATAAAAATAAACGATACAACTTTTTCACATCAGCCTTTATTAAAAAGCCAAACGAGAATATTATTTATACCGATATAGTAGAGTACCCCATTATTGTAGGCGATGAACATTTCTACGGCACGGAACACTGGCTTCTTAAAAAGACGGGGATTTACACCCTCGACGTTAATTTGACGTATACGAGAAAAAAATCCGGTGGGACAACAACGAATATTACATGTGGACCTTGGTGATGGAAGAACGCAAATATTTTGGGACCGACTCGAAAATCGAAAAAGAATAATTAATAAAACGTGGTCATTCGATATTAATTCGCCAGACACGAGAATCGGACTATACCCTTTAACGTACGACGAATACAGGTTTACCGCTAAAGTACACATAAAGTTGTATTATAAACCGTTTTAGTTATAAATATGGGAAAATTCTTCGCGTGAGGTTTTGAGGTTGGGGCACATATTGAAGTTTTTGTCCCTTCAAGGAGGGGGCTTAGAAGCGTTTGACCCTTCTAGGTGAAGATGTGCATTTTGCTCCGAATGACCTTGTGAGTAAAATGAAAAAAATGTGTCAGAACAGATAAAGTCTACCTACTAGCGTGTTTTAAAATGTACTTATAGTAGAATGTTTCTGTTTCAATGAAAAAAAATGCATTGCAGAAAAATGCTTTGTTACTTACGAAATTAGTTGTGAATAAAATGATCTACGTTACCATACTGGTATAAAAATGGTTGATTTCATTTCTTATCTCTTCTAATGCAAGATCATTTACATTTTATTTAAAAAATGTGAGAAAACAAGCATTTTTCCATTTTCTAGCACAGTATTCCTTTTGTTGCCATGGTAACTGTTTGGATAATAATGCTTGAAGAATCATATTTTCTTTAAATATAGCGAACAGCAAATACATAATGAAAGTAGCCCGCGGTTGTGGTCCATTTCCATTCGTTGGATAATAATGCTTTATCATCTATGGTTAAAGATTCATAAAAAAATATCTTCAATTGTTTTTAGTGATAATTTACAGAAAGATTTTTTTTAAAGATTTTTTAATATGTTGCCACAGCAACAAATAGGAAAACATTACTGAAACTCAACAATTTCTTTTTTACTGCAAAAAACTGAGCATATTTCATTCACACACTACATACGAGAACACATTTTTTCATTTTACAACAAAAAATTGTTTGTTGCCATGGCAACACTTGAAAATAAATAATTAAAAACCATGTTTTCTTCAAATATGTTGAACAGCACAAATATACATTGAAAGTTTCGAAACAAATTTTAAAAAATAACGTATTTTCAAGTGTTTCTGGTGAAAATTAACAGAATGATTTTTACGTTTATTTCAATATGTTGTCATAGCAACACATGGAAAAAACATTACTTAAAATTGACAATTTCCTTTTTTGCGACATCCACAAGAACACTGAGCATTTTACATTTACTCACTACATAGGAAAACACATTTTTTTCATTCTATAGCAAAAAATATTTTCATTGCCAACATTTAAAAAAAGACATATTTTCTTCAAATATGGTTATCACCAAATATATATAATGAAAGTTTCGAAAGAATTTGACACAGGGCCATTTTTTGGCCTAAGTGAACCTACCCCTTTACACCATTTGTGCATTGGTTAAAAAATCATTTACAATATTATGTGCGTAGTTGTACAAAATGGTTTACAGACATGGTATTTAGCATGCTATCAAATTCATCGTTTCCCATGAACCTACGAAATAATTTCCTATTTATCACGTAAAGAGTTATTTGCAATTAAATCACAAAAACGTGGGTTGGTTACAATCGCGAAGCTTACTACTCAGTCAAATATGTTGTATTCTTAAGCATTTATTATACCATTTTCAGGGCCTCATTGTGTAAACTAACCCTGCGATTTTGGCGGATTCACTAATATGTATGTCATGTAAATTGATTACGAGGTTTATATTGGTTGATACAACATGAGATTGAAAAAGAAACTAATTATGACGGTCGTTTATATCATTGATATATTAATGGTCAGCGCACGTAACTGAAAATAAACTTTAAACCGGATATATTTATATATTTACTTTGGTAGCTCTAAAACAACAACGTATAGTTTCATTTATTCATCATTAATTAATGTATGCCTCACATTGCGCAAATCTCATTATCTGAGGTGCGAAGTTTGTGATGCAAAGTGCGACCGAGCGTGGTCTTAATATTAGGGTCAGAAAACATGCAACTATTAAAGTTGGTCGAAATAGCGAGGTTTGCCTAAAATTTGAGTGAAGACTATTAAACAAAAGAGGGAAAATCCGTTCTTAAAATATGCCCGTATTAACGGGGTGGTCTTCATATCGTCTTAATAAAAATGGTCGTATGGCGGGTTCAGGGGTTGTAACAAACGTATTTAGCTGATTTATACTGTTATACCATTTTGGGGTCAAACGGAAAAACAACCGGCTCAAATCAAGATACAAACATACAAATCTAACATTCGGACATCGTTATTTACGACATCGTATTGGACAAATGTCCATTTACGACTGCATCTGCATGGGTGCATATTTACGAACATGTTTAAATTAAAATCCCCGTCTATGTCCAGCAGAAATACAATTTTGCTGCCGAACGAGCCAAGAAAACACTGATAAATCTCGTTTCCGGTCCAAAATATTAATTATTTTTGTCATTCATGCCTATAACACGAGCCATTGTGTCGATTCTCACGGTATTTCGGCGCGAGCAACTGGTTTTGCAGTAAATATTAGCGAAAATGCATGGCGTAGACCGTGCCAGCAGTGCGAGCCGCTCACTGCACCCCCCCCCCAAAAAAATACTATTACAAAATATTACTAAAGCGTGAAGTATACCTATAAGTCATATAAAGCAGTAATATGGTTAAAATTATATAGAACCATTATATGAATAATATAAAGGGACTACATGTACAATTTACATATAAATAAGCAAAACATCCTAATTCGCATACATTTATGATAAACATGATAATAAAATTAATAATTAAATATTAACACTAGTACCTCGATTTATAATGTGAAACTAGGTTTTGGGACATACAAATGTTATAATATGTAATTTCATTAAAAGTGCATGGATTAAAATTGTCTCTTATACCCTAAATCATCATACAAGCTACATGTCAACATAATATTATACTAATCTTCTGAAACAATGAGAAACATACAATTTCTTTCACTAAGTTTTAATTTCTCATAACGCCCTGTGTCTATCTTAACTAATGCTACATCAAAAGTTACTAATAAAAAAGATTTATGACTAAAACGTATCACATCAAATTTATTATTTTTAAATTCATGGGTCATCCTGCACCATATTTGGGATAAGAGCACGGTGGACGTTCTGTCTCGTTCTGCAAATTGTCAATGAATAACGTTAACTAAGTGAAGGCATTCAACAAATAATTTAATGCAAACCAACCAACCAACCAACCAACCAAGTTTTGAATTATTATTACTTTACAACTTCTATTTATATACAATCTTACCCTTGCTAACAGACACCCTTGAACAACGGACACCTGTTTGCAACGGACGATTTAATCCCCCCGACAAAAAAATACCTTTTAAATGACTGTATGTAGCGGACACTTGCCGACCGCGAATTTGTCATGCTTTACAGATTTATTCTTTATTCAGAAATATTCAACTTCCTTTAATGAAATTATTTCCTTTGACTATTTTCATACATAGAATGAAAGTGTCTATACCCAGTCACATTTTTGTTTTCACTTTTTGTGCTGAACAGCTGAGATTTCTACAACAAATATAGAGCTAGCTTTATGTACTAGTGTTAACTGTGATATTTAATTTTACTGAAGGTATGAACAAGTGTGACATTTCACAAATGCAATATTTTTATCTCCTTTTTTATTTTTATTTTATTTTTATCTCCAATTTTGTACAAGTGATAACATTTGTTACTTTCTTATTTATCATGCTGTACAGAAAATGACAAAATAAAATATCGCAAACATTCAATCTTTGTTTCCCTACTAATCTATTTTTAGCCTGTAATTTTATCTTAGTACAAATTCAAACATGACATTTTTGTTATTTACTGAATTTAAAAGGGAACATAATTATGCAAAATAAATAGCGGAAAAACATCTCTACAACGAGCTCCTGCTTGATCATTCTTTACATTGAGGGGAAATTTTAGCTAGCTACTTAACTGTCTCAAATCAACAGACACAACTCAAGGTTTGATCACTGTGATGAGTCAATAAAAAATTAGTGAAACGCAACTCAAATTAACACTCAACTTAAGTCATGAGTACACTTATGAGTTGAAGATGTTAAGATCTTTTTGTGAAACCGGGACCTGATACCTGCAGGAGATTTACGAGATCGAGGAAATGTCAAGGATAGTTATTTTACGACTGAGCAGGCTGTTGTATTTAGCGTTCATAGAACTAAGGAATACCTTCTAGTTGAGTGGCTAGTTTATTTCTGAAAGGCAGTATTCACACGACTACAGCATGTACAAGTAGGCGTCGCTTATCAGTATAGATAGCATAGTATTATCATGATTGGCAGATAGTTAAATACACAACACAGGCGATCAGCGGAAGTACGCATAAATTACAATGGTCATTATATACTGTTTGCTGATTGGGAAACAAGCATGATCATGAATCTGAAAACAAACTTAATGCGATCACTAACTAGTCAATCACTTGTCTGCTTCTGACGTCATTAATTAACCAAAACAAATCAAGGCACTTTAAATAAGATGGAAGACCTTTAGAAACTCAATTGTTGTTTATACAAAATGTTTAACTTGAAACACCTCACTAAAAGCACGCAGCCGATTCTGAAGGATAGAAGCTTTAACCTTGGTTTGTTACTTAACTAATAAGAATAAATTCGAGGAGTCATCGAATTTATTTTGTTTGTTTTATGTAACATTGTCTCTGGGATTAAGTGCCGTTTTTCAACGACTTTGCAGTTATATACGGCGTCCGGCTCACTTAACCATTTTTTACTGGACTGTACTAACTTACCCTTTCATAAGCAGCCGGCAACTTCTCCTCATATGGAGGAAAATCGACACTTTTGTCAATTTTCATACAAGGGTATGACCTGCCGCGACCGGGATTTGAGCCCAGATCCCCGGGTTACAAGTCAGGAGCACTAACCACTCGGCCACGGTCGCGGCCAGGAGTCATCGAAACAGACTAACTGCTCATGATAAATGTAGTGCTCGTAAGAAGAAGGTATTTGTTTGTTGGTTGAAAATTATACACAACTAAGAACAAAAATTGACGGGACTTGAAGACCCCCCGTGATAAGTCGATTGCTCGTGATATCGATGTTCGTAATAACGAAGTTTTACTGTACTTTTGCTATGTTTTCGAAGTTCACATTTTCAAAAACACATTTTATAAGGTACATCTGATTTTTTACATGCATAAAAGGCTGAAGTTTTCATCTTTAATTTGAATTTCAAAATCAGCTGTCAAATAAAAAACATAAAGCTATGATCTAAACTGATTCCCGTTAATTCTTGACAGGTACGGCCCAACATCTCCCGGGCGCTGATTGGTTGAAATACGGGCATAATTCTGCCACGGGACCTCGCAAGACTTGCATTCAATAAATACGTAATTATTATTTATATTTATTTACACCCAGTCTTTAAATGTTTATAACTTAAATATCTTTTTATATAATTATTGACTACAGCAGAATAGAGTCAGTCCTGAAACTTGATATCATCATCCACCTTATATCATTGCGTTACACCAGTCTAGTTTGTATAACGTTGAATTTTTTATTGTTCACCAATAATAGTTCAGATTTGAATTTGAGCATAGTATGTTACCCCGATCACTGCTTCCTACACCACCACATCTCTTTATGTACTGTTGTACTAGGATTTGGTAACTATGTAGTCGGATAAAATATCCAATTCTAAAAAAATAAAGTCTATCATTATCAGATAGAACTCAGAAGTCTATAGGTCTAAGAGTTCAATTCATACAATTTGACGGCGTTATTAACAATATTTTTCCACACTCTTTAATTTAAGTGATAGTAGATGTTACAAAATTGTGTTTATGATAGAATGCAAATTATACTTTGAAATGCCTTTACAGATATCAGGGACGAAACGTAGGCATTTTCTCCACGATAGCTCCTTTGTGCTGCAACAAAGGTAAAGACTGAGAATCAAGTATTAAATAACCACGAGATAGAGAATGAACGTAATTTAAAACCAAAATCTACAAATAATTAATAAACATTCGATTTCCAGCTCAAATCTAGGTAATTTACTTTAAAATGCCTCAAAGATACATGTACTAGTATGTAAATACCGTAGATGAAAGGCCGTGCTATATTTGTTAACCATCTTATCGGAGTAGTGCCGATTAAAATTAGAGGCACACCATAGCCCCGGTTAACATTTGTAAAGTCTGTAAACTGTATGTCTTTCATGTAATTATAAATATACCTAGAAAATTAAATAAACTGGAACTTGTTTATGAACGTTGACCAAGAGGCAGACATTTCCATCAATTGCTGTAGTTATTATATGACCGTTATAACATTCGTCTAAAACAAACGGTAAATTAAAATTGGGAAATTAACATAGAACATAATGTACTACTGTTTGAGATATTTTTATTAAAATAACCCGTCATTTGTATAATCCCATGCTGATTTTGTCTGTAAATACACGTGCACATTTACTCAAGTAAAATAATTGTGCTTCTCATGTTTATATTGCTTTCAAACTTGATTTCAAAGCATAACAATAGTTTTGTTTGAGACTGTTTTTTTTAATTAATTCGTTAAATTGATAAATAAAGACAGATAAAAAGTCTAAGATTAAAAGGAGCACATTCCTGAATGTTTTGGCTGTGTTAATAAACATTTAAAGGAAATGTATTGTATACTACTGAAAATTTGATAAGGATAGCTTTTTCAATGCTACATATTTTGTAACATACGTAATGCAGTCCCTCAATTTTTGATGTGTATATTTATTCGAGTGTTTAATACACGGTACAGTTAGTTTTACTGCGGTTTCACGGCCCATGGCTTCCCGATTTGCACTGGGAAAAGGCTACCCATGAAAAGAGGCGTGGTGGCCACATGTACAATTGTACACACTTTCAAGTTATTCACTTGAATCTAACACATTCAGCTTAAAACTTACTGAATACGTAAAATATGGCGAATTTGCGCGTACGGCATCGTTTAAGTAGGTCAGAAATGAATATGGGGGTCGGGATGCTTGCAGCAGGGCGTTCTCAGCCTCACGTGGCACGTGCACTCGGCGTGTCACAGAGTGTAGTTTCACGGATGTGGAACCGTTACCAAACTTATGGTGACGTTACCCACAGGCATGAGGGTGGTCGTCAAAGAGCAACAACACAGGCTGAAGACAGGTTTTTAGTTACACAAGCTCGACGTCACCGGTTTATGAACGCAACAACGCTACGTAATGACGTTGAAAATGCAACGGGAGTGCGGGTGTCGACTCAAACAGTACGAAACAGACTCCATAGTGTTGGTATGCGCGCTAGAAGACCCGCAATCCGCATTCCATTGATGCGGCAGCATTTGCAAACACGCCTTCAATGGGCCCGAGGTCACGTCACATGGACGTTGAATGATTGGACCCCGGTACTGTTCACCGATGAGTCCAGATTTTGTGTGGACTTCACGGATAGACGGGCACGGGTGTGGAGAATGACCCGTGAGCGTTTTGCACCTGTTTGCATTGCAAACCATGATCGCTATGGAGGGGGTTCCATCATGGTGTGGGCGGGGATCAGCATGCAGGGCAAGACTGACATTCATATCGTGGATAACGGCAGTCTGACGGGCCAACGGTACGTTGATGAGATCCTGGACGTGTATGTCCGCCCGTACGCTGGCGCTATAGGCCCTGAATTCATTTTAATGGACGACAATGCAAGTCCACACAGGGCCATGGTGACCAACAGGTACCTCCAGGATGCCACCATCGTCCGAATGGACTGGCCGGCACGTTCCCCCGACCTCAATCCCATAGAACATGTATGGGACATGCTGCAGAGAGCCATTTCAGCCCGCCCTGTTAAGCCTACAACTGTCCAGGAGCTAAGACGGGCCCTCTTTGAGGAGTGGGTTCGAATCCCACAAATCTCAATCCGGATGCTTGTTAGCAGCATGCGCCGGCGATGTCAGGCGGTTATCAGTGCAAATGGACATCACACTCGATACTGACCAAGAAATTAATTCAATTAATTCATTCGCAGCAAAATTTCACATTTGGCACATCCATACGAAAACGTCAATTTAGCACCCATTCAACTTTTGGCTTCTGTCACGCTTCAATGAATACACCAAAAACTTATTTCTATCTTCAAACAAATAGACAAATGCATAAACTTTCAATTAAAATAATAAAAGTTTGGTAGACATTTATATCCAATCAAATATAAGCAATCTAAAAAGCTATCCTTATCAAATTTTGAGTAGTATATGTATAACGATACTTACAAATCGTCATAACTAATGCGAAACTCCGTTTATATCTCACAGAGTCGTTTACACAACGTGCATAAACAATGTGCGCATTTTTATTCATGTATAATTATTATTTATTTATGTTTTAATTAATGTCCTACTTTAAATGGTAATAAAGAACCAAGTCATTCAGTATATATGACCAACAATTAGATACAGTCATGTTAAATGTACGATTTTGTGGCCTACAAATATCAAATGTATGCCTAAGACGTGTTTGCGGCCATCTTCGAAAAAAAGACCACATTGTGAAAAAAGGCCATTCTTCGAAAAAACCGACACTGATTATTTAGAACAAACAGACCTCAGAATAAACGCCAACAATCAATAAAGGTCACGTCTTGTCTTTCCCAAAGGTGGTCTTTATTCACGGGTTTGACTGTAAATGTTTTATAGTTTTGATGAAACGCCAGCTTAAACACGTCGTGAGTTATCATTTGAGGTTAGCCTCAGACCTAAAATCTCAATTTTATTCTCAAATCGTTTAGGAATGCCACTTAATTTTGGTTGAGGTACATATTCAAACCATTTAAGCTCACTTAACAGTTGTGTACTCAACATCAATAGTTGTATTTCTCTTAACAAAGGAACATCAAAACGACAAAATATGCTATTCAAGCTGAAAGATCTCAAGTTTTATTACGTAAAGCTAAATACTTTATTTCAATAAAGATCACCCGGACACGTAGATATTTAAGAGAACATGTCACTACTTCGAACGGAAGCCCTGGAGGGACATTTATTATTTATTTCTTATATTTTATTATTTATAACTTATAATTTATAACTTATAATTTATAACTTATAATTTATAACTTATTACTTATTATTTATTTGCATTATTCGAGAGTTTGCGCCTTTATGAACAACACGTATAGTTGTTTATAGTTTATCAAGGGAATGGAATGATGTACTGGTTATAAGGATCTGTTTCACCAAAAGAAAATTGTAAGTACCCCTTTGTATTGTAAGAAAGAACAATTTAATTGAAAGACGATTTAAGCCTATTTGAATTTATAGGCCTACATGAGTAGCAGTTTAATAGCTTTGTTATCTTTCAATACATACATTTTATTTAACTAGAATTCATTATCCTTGCAATAACAATAATTGAATAAGATTTAGCGCTAAGTCAAACACTCTGTAACTCTACCTTTAATAGATTTACAGCATCTCGTGAAATGTATAGGTTAATAAAACTTCTGGGAAAATGTTGAATGAACAATGTCGGCAATTAGTCCTTTCATATTCAATGGCTGCGTTTTCAGCCGACACATTTGACTTGTGAAGTGTCTACTTAAAGAAATCGATTGTTAAATTGTTTACAACCGTTAAATACTTCCGTATTTCAGATGTCCATGGCGATGTTATCAACGGCCGTGCTTTTGTCGTCTTTGCTGACTTTTATGTTGACCATACATCTGTTTATGGCAACAGGGGATTCATATGTGCGCTCAGAAAGTAACGCTGCATTGAGTAGACTTCAGAAGATCAACGAATATTTTTTCGCGGGATTCAAATATTGTGAAATTGTTCTAATTCTGTTCAAATGTCACAATATCAGCATAAGCATTCGCCATTTAAAGCGCATTTAAAGAATAAACAACTTGCGCCGTCGAAATGATGAAAACACACTATTTGAAGACGTTGAGAACATAATTAGAAACGAAATTTTATTGAGTGGGCAGTGTGTTGGCTACAGAAGCATGTGGCGACGTTTGGTTAACGATTATAAAATAAAGGTGAAAAGAAATGAAGTAATGCGTTTAATGAGAGAAATAGATCCGGAAGGTGTTGCATCTCGTACAGCCCACCGACTAAACAGAAGACCGTATAACATGAAGGGTCCGAATTTTGTGTGGCATATTGACGGTTATGATAACTTAAATCCATTTGGGCTATGCATTCATGGGGCTATAGACGGATATAGTCGTAGAATAATGTGGCTGGAAATCGGAGTGAGTAACAAGGACCCAAAAGTTATCGCGTACTATTATCTAAATACGATTAAGAATATGAAATGTGTCCCACGAGTCATACGAGGTGATTGTGGAACTGAAAATTCTTATATAAGCTTCTTACAACCGCTTCTTCGCCATAGTCACAGGGACTCTCTTGTGGGTTTGAAAAGTTTTATGTACGGGAAAAGTACTTCAAATCAGAGAATTGAAGTATGGTGGAGTTATTTAAGGCGACAGGGGATTCATTGGTGGATTAATAAACTGAAAGATTTACGAGATCGCGGTAAATATGATTCTCTGAATCCAATTCACGTAGAATGCCTGAGATTTTGTCTCTTGAATGTTCTGCAAGCAGAACTGGATCGAATAGCAGACCACTGGAATTTTCACAACATACGCACTCAAAAGATGTATCGGGAGCTTCCTTGTGGCAAACCATTTGTGCTGCACCACGTTACGGAATTGTATGGGGGACATGACCTGGGAAAACAAGTGGGCTTGGATGACGTAGAGCTGTGTTTGGAATTGTACGCTCGCCCAAAACAAACATGTAGTAATACGTTCACTGAATTAGCATACTGTTTCAAACCAGACCTTCAGACCCCAAGTAACGCAGAGGATGGTTTCAAACTGTATGAGGAATTAATATCTTGTTACAATCAAGAAGTCAACGGCATCAACTAAACAGTATTGTAGAGCTCTATATAGCTATCAACAAAGTTGCTCGTAATTTGCTGTTACGATAAATGCTTCAGTAAAAGTATGGGGAATAGAGAGTTGGTTTATTCTTTTGCACCATGTAACCTATTGTCACATTTAGTTTCAAAATGTACATCTAATGACAGTTTTCTGGGTAGGTATGACAGATAAATGTTATAATGATACACGTACGTTAATTACATGCGTTTATAGATTCATTTTTGGACAAAACTGTCGACTAATTTTCCACCAGAAGGTCAAAAGTAAAAAATAAAATGTCAAAAACGTTTACAATTTAAATTTTGTTGATATATTTAATAGAATTGCTTCATGCTATTGTCAAGTTAAAATATATTACACACGCTCACAGTATCCTCACCCATAAGGTGACTTTTTAAACAGTTCATAATCTTTCTAGCGCTGATCGTGAATGGTCGATGCAAACTTCGGCGTGTATTTGAAACATCAAATTTATATGTTATATAAATCGTATTTAACCAGAGCTGATATGAGCCGGCATGGTGCTGGCTCTGTAATCCAGAAGGTCCAGGGTTTGATTCCCACCTCCAGCACATATTTTTTTTTATATTTTGCAATTAACATTGTTTATATTCTACTTTCACTTTAGGGTTTCATTTTGCCAGTTTCCGAATCATTACAAAATCGCCCGCTTATGATATTTTAGCAGATATATTAAGCTGCTGCTGTTCGATAGTCTCATTACGTTTACATTGCATTTCTCTCCATTTGGTTATCAGTTTTGGTCCATTTGAAACCCAACCAGTTCCGTTGAACCCATTTTTGGAAATGATCGATTTCAATTTTGTTGGGTCAATCTTTGCACCTAGGTATGCAAGTAAAAGATCACCATACGTATAAATAACATAAAGGTGATTTGAGCATATGCTCCTTATTTTTTAGTTATTGCCCTTTTTGCGAAGGTTTTTGCACTTGTTGAATTTGAAAACGCTTGCGGTGCTCTTTTTTAAAACAAACATTGTATGAATTGTTTGAAGCAGCAGTTTTTTCTGAATGTTTATTGTATTTTATGAGTGAAAACATACCAAAGTTTCAACACACTTCAGCAGCCATTTTCCCCCATCTTTTGTGAACAGATTATGGTCAAGTATATAAATAGCATTGGCTCATAACTCTAACGGCCAATTAAATTAAAGGTTTGTTAGAGTTATGAAAATCAAAACTAGTTGTTTGTAACATGTTTGTTGCTCGTTTTATTTATAGATTTATACTCGTCTGGACTGGAAATGAGATCATGTATCGTTTACTAAACTAGAAATGTGTCCAAAGGACACGGATGCCCCTGCATCCACCTTTGTCACAGTAAAAAACAATTTTGACTTAGTCATAAAGGCCCGTAACTCAAAAATTTGTGGATTGTAACCAAAATCGAACTTGACCTGTGTTTTGATATTATATACCTACATATCAAATATGAATTGAATAGATGAAGTTTTTCAAAAGTTATTGAGCGGAAACCAAATTTTGTACATGGACGGACGAACGGACGGACAGGGGTAACACTTAATGCCCCTCCACCATTCTTCGAATGGTTATATAAGTTATAAATAATAAGTAATAAATAATAAAATATAAGAAATAAATAATAAATGTCCCTCCAGGGCTTCCGTAACTTCGCATTTTTATATAATATTCTTTACCGTCTAGGTTGATAAAATTTCAAGTCTTTATCACAAAAAGAAACAGGGACCCGTTTCATAGCATCTATACCAGTTTTTTCTACTTAAAAAATATCAAATGTTTTTTTTATCCGGTTGATTACAGTGGAGATCTATTGTCACCTGTTAAAGGTAAAGACTGAAATGTGTACTATCCATAAGACTTTGCTTATATGTTTATATATTGGTGAATGTGGTATTTTATGTCCAACATTGGTATCGTGTATTTATCACGATAATTATCAGTTTACTATGAGTTTCATGATGCCACTGCACATACACTACATGTACATATAGATACATTCCGCACCTCTCTGGTTGAACTCCACTATTAAGGGCGCCCAGCTAATACGGACACTCCCGCAGAACCATTATTGTCTGTAATAGCGAAGTTTTGTAGAATAAAATTTATACACTTCAAAATGTAGTCTTCATACACTGGATGGACTGTTGTTTAGTAATGTGATGTGAACATATAACAAGGAAAGTGAATATTAATGCGTAGCATCAACTCCATGCTCTGACTTACAGATAGTTGTAGAGAGCCGGAGATTGTGGAAAAGTTGGTCTTAAATTTCGACTTTTGAAACATGCTGTTGATGATCCTGTCTTGATATAACTGTGGTCTGAGGTCGACGATTTATGATCACCATGTCTGTTTTATTACATGTACCAGCTCTTGTAAGTGATCCATTCTGAAATAAAAAGAAAAGAAACACAAAAGTTTTATACCAAAGGGTCAAATTCACAGTAAAATTAGAAGGAAATTTTGTTCTTTCATCGAATTATCTTCAGTTAAGGGACACTTTTGACTCTTAACTTTTGACGTCTAGTGAAAACCCTGGTGTGTATTGAACTTGGCATCTTAAAAAACAAATCATGAACTTTTTGCAAAACGTACAGATAGTCGTGTGTGATCGATAGTTTATTAGAAGCACCATGATAATAAGAAACCTGGAATCATACGGTATGGTCTCTCTGAAGATCTTAATGATTAAATGAAATCTATATTGTAGCTCATAGCATCAGCACAGCCATAGATCATATAAGAAACTGTCGATTGTTAAATTTATCAATTAAGTAAAACCGGGGAAAAATATCATCAATGTAAAATAATAAAAATGTGGCCCTTATGCATAGATGGCCTTTATTCAGAAGTTTGTTTGGTGTGCTGAGTACTTGCTGTTCACGGGTGGTCACTTAATCAGGGTTGACAGTGTACTACATGAAATCTGGATAGGTTCCAAAGTTTCCATTTTATTTACACTATATATATCACTGTACATGATATAAACATATCGATTAGAAGTCCATGGTGTCATCATGAGAATTTTTATCTATGTTGTACCCTGAAAACCAGACCCTTTCCGGACTGAGCCAAAAGTCCGGTTTTCTGAGAATTCCGATTTTCAGAGAACATTTGATTATAAAAGAGAAAAAAACGGGCTTGAAAAAATGTCTGATTATCAGAGAACTCCGGATTTCAGGGAGTCCAGTTTTGAGGAGTTTTACTGTACTTTCTGAACATATAATGCATGCATGCGACACAGTTATGTTGTCATAATACGACTATGGAATCGTATGGCGTTTTTAGGTAAATGATTTATGATGAATGATTAGGTAAACTGACTTTCATTACTTTATGTACAAACATAGTAGTTAATACAAAGTGTTATTCGGCTTTGTATGAGTGATCCATCAATATTAATATATCTACCAAACATCATACATCCAATGATATGTCTCCATTTCCTCAAACATTTCATAGTAAATATCTATAAACATATGTGTCTTTATGAAGTAACGAACAATGTTCGACAGCCAACTACTGTGACATCAATTCTAGCGACGGTTGCTACCCAACCACAAAAATCTCCGAATGAACTAAGATGGAAGAACGGGAAATGGCTCTAGGTTGTAGGATATACTGACTTGTAACGCTAAAGTTCACACTTTAATGTCATTCTTATGCCAACAAAATAAATTAAATTAACGCGTATAAAATGTACAAGAATGCTCGCAATGTTCACGTTCAAATCTAAGTAAAATTGCAAAGTTGTTCAAACATTGTTACGTTAAATATAACTAAATAAAGAAATATTTATCAATCTGCTTCACAAATTCTTTTTTCCAGAGATTAAACTTATTCACGGCTAAACTTATTCACGGGCTATTCAGCGGCTTTTTCTTTTATTTCAATCAAAAAAGGTTGACGTTCAAAGTTGTAGCTCAGTAGAATTATTCACATTAAACGATTGTTTTGTTAATTAATTATGTTGATAATTTGAGAACATTTATAATTCAGCATTTATCTATTTTTATTTGTCATGTTTCACCGACCTTTTAACGTTGTATTTATCTATGAAGAAGATATTTCAGCATGTGCTGATTTTTTATCCAGAGTACATTTGTAACGTGTATGCAATATAATAATCCAGCTTTATACATTTGATATCGGGTACATTTTTATCGATAGGCTACGTAGTATTATCATCTATCTTTTAAGTACAATAAAACGACGTAAGGTTTTGAGTACACTTGTTTTATTCTAATTTCACAAATAATTACCTAATGAAGATTGAAAATTAACTCAGGAAATGTTTTATGAGTAATACTGGTCTATCTTAATATTGTGTAATTCAGCTCTTAAAGTATCATGTTTATACACTGATACGAAAAATGTATCCTTTTTTACAAATCATTGTTTATATTCATTTTGATTATAAAATTGTCTTAATAGCTCCTCACGCGGAGTGATATTTGAATTAGTGTTGTATGCATATTAAACAGTTTAAGAACATTTTATGGACAGAATCAGTTAGAATCCTGTATTTCAGAGGCTAATAATTTCAATAATATTTTAAAATTATGCACAAAAAGCTTAACAGCGCACGCATGGTGTTATGTATTGCGTGTATTGAATAACCTGATAAATATTGTTACTCAGGTGCTATATATTTGAAGACTAAGATTTTTAATATAAGGAGGTGTTAGTGTCTTAACGTACCTTTGTTATTGTTATTTTAATATTATATTTTAATTAATAGCATGTTAATGTTTTCTAATTAAAGTGCTGCTTTTACATTGGTGAAATACTGATTTGATTAATAATTTCTTATTCATTGTAGATAAAACCAAGAGGGTATAGATTCTATACACTATTCCAATAAAACCCTATACATGAAGTCACACATTGTTGAAAGTTGAAAATTTTTCACAAAACCGGAAATCTTAACCTCTGAGCCACACATACAATAAAAACCAGTAGGGTCCAAACCTAGGTAAAACCGAAGGTTCCGGAAAATCCCGGAAAACTTTTAACTATGGTTACAGCATAAAACACTGACTTTTATTTATGTTTACATTTTGGTTACAGATGAACCTTCTAGTGATAACACTGAAAAAACTCATAGTTATGAGATTTTGAAATGTTGTTGGACATGCAGTAAAGTCAAACAGCTGGTTTCCATCCCATAACTTTAATTCAGGTTTACATATTGTTGTTAAATTTGGTACACATAAAGGTTAAATGGAGAATAAGCTTGAGAATGTATTTTGGGGTTTTGGGTTGGCTGTCGAGGTCACTGATGCGAAAAGCAGAAAATAGTGTCTATAACTAGTTATGTTTGGCATATTGCTATCAAACTTGATATATAGCAAATATAATTATGTAGTTATAATGATCTAGCTTGGGATAATACACGAAGGGTTTGTGGTCAATATCACTATTACTACAAAAAGGAAAACGATTTCCCAATAAAGAATTTAATTAGAAATGAGGTATCAGATAAATATTTGGCTGAAGTTAGTATATATGGGAACAGGACGGATTTTAGTGCATTTGGGGTCAGTGAGATTATGGTTGAGGTCAAACATACGAAAATTAGAAAAATGATTCCGTTGAACGATTTTAGTTTGGATTAATCTCTGGTTTACCAACCAAGGTACACAGCAAGCTGATGAGTTTATAAGATTTATAAGTTTATTATAAGTATATTTTATAAGTTTATTTTAGGATTCTGGAGACAAGGTCTCTATTAAAATATTAAAATGGTTGTGCATAACAATCTGAGTTAGGGATGAGCTATTTGGGTGAATCTTAGCGTGTGTGGACAAGTGGGTTTGTATAGCGTGTGTGGACAAGTGGGTTTGTATAGCGTGTGTGGACAAGTGGGTTTGTATAGCGTGTGTGGACAAGTGGGTTTGTATAGCGTGTGTGGACAAGTGGGTTTGTATAGCGTGTGGGGCAACTGGGATAAGAGTCAAGGACACTGATACTACAAATAATAATGGTGATTATTCTTTATGTCTTCATCTGGTTTAACGCCGTTTTTTTACATTTTTTCTGTTTTTTCTGGACTGTATTCTAACCAGTACCAACTTACTCTTCAACAAGGAGTCAGCAACTTCTCCACATGTGGAGGAAAATCGACATTTTTGTCAAATTTTCATAGAAGGGTATGACATGTTGCGACCGGGATTTGAACACGGATCGCCGGGATACAAGTCCAGCGCACTAACCACTGGACCACCGGATTCAATGGTTAGTGTTGGAATCTGTTTCTGGACCACAGTTGAAATCCTGCCTGTGTGGCATTGCGCTGCATATCTTCATTATAGAAGTAGGTCCATTTTGTTACGACTTAGTGTCAATTTCGTGTACAGCGGTAGAATACAGATGCTGTTGTATGTCATTAATTGTTCAATCTGTTACTTGAAAATGTTACTTTTGTTTGATATGTCATGATTATGTATTTGTTTAATTTACTATTATCATATTATCTGTGTAATCTGCTTTGTAAATCACATTACATGATATTTAACATTCAAACTATTTTGTCTACAAATGTATTAATATCGCTAAATAATAAAAATATACTAACATTTATTTTGCCTTCTTGTTTACAGACTCATCATTACAGTAGTTGACACATACAACACGGGCCTTCATTAATACAAGCGAAATCACTTTGCCATAGTTGATAGGATTTTGTTTTCAAACGGAAATTCAGTTATCAAAATCAGCTGATCAGTGGTGTGAATGTTTTCTGCAGTCATACAGTCTTTGTTTTCCTTGATGTATGTGTTATTTAGTGGCACAGTTAATTCTTCAGTTACAGTCACAAGTCAGTAATTAATTATAATTTAAATTACACTCGATGACTACACAATTACATATGATTGGTCAGCAATTATCTCTGTTGTAATGAAGTTTTTAGGAAACTGGATTGAACTTCTTCTTGTTTCGGTCGCATTCAGCATACTTTTCCTTCGGTCAGCTGAAAAATATAAATTAGAATAAACGAATAAACTCCATATCTTAAACAAGTACCTAATAACAGCGTTCGATAATCTAAATTACATCCATGCGTACACTTCGAAATATTAAAATAAATTTTCCATGCCAGATTTTAAATCAACTTGTATGGTTTTAGTTTCTTTGCAATTATACTTACATCAAAAAAAGATGATTTAAAAATGCTGTTTTTGTGTTAAGACAAAAAATATTCCCAGAGTGTTTGCTATAAAGGTTATCATTGGTTGAAGATTTTTATTCTAATTGGCTCATACATGTATTTTGTGGTCTTGCTCATTGAAAGTATGTACATCCATTCAGGTCTCATACGGTTCTTCAAGTGTGCTCACAAAGTGTTATCTTAACATAAAATTGATTGTAAATGAAGAATTATTTGAATGAAAAGTTTGTTTTATTTCAGACAAAAATGCTATTTTAATATTATGTATTTTTCAGCAAAGTTTTATTTTGAAAAAAAAGAATACAACAGAAATGATAATGCTAAAGAATTCTAACGAAACGATACATGTACAAATTATTATACTATTGATATCAATTAGCACAGATAACAAAACGATACATGAACAAATTATTACACTATTGATATCAATTAGCACAGATAACAAAACGATACATGTACAAATTATTACACTATTGATATCAATTAGCACAGAATACAAAGTTAAATTAATTAGGATATAACATTTTTTTCTTATTAACATGGTCAAATTTGTTGCAGGTAGTTATATTAATAGAAAATGGGCAACAAATAATAATACGTTTTGAAAGGACTTGTCATCGTTCATTAATTCTTTACTTTTTTTATCCCAAACTTGAATCTATCTAAAAAGTCTTCTTCACAAAATAAATCTACCCCCCTTCTTCACATCATTACTGTCTCCTAACATTCACCTATTCAACACATCCGCTGTCTCCACAGGACAGAAATTCAAAGAAATTTAAGTACCTTTAGGGGGTTTTTACAATAAAATGAACGATTGTGAATGCCTAATTATTTTTGATAAGTGGACTATGGTAATATGGCTGCCTAGTTATTTCTTTTGAGGGAATTTTGACCACAAAGTCACGTGGTCGGCCCCATTTTTTACCACAAAAGTCACATGATCGGTCCTATTTTAGGCGCCGGCTCTAAAGTTTCTAACAGCCAAATCCGAAGTACGAAAGTATTCGGGCGCGAATCGTGCCTCCAAAGTGCCAAAGACGAGTTTAAAAAATGAAAACAGAATTTTTGCAAACTTCCCATCATATTTTTGTTTGTCATGTAACCGTAAATACGACTATTTCTGTCCTTGCCACAAAAAACATTTTGTATCAAACAGATACAAATACAATGTTCCCATCAGGCAAAACATTCGTTTTATGGTATGTGGAAAATCGAGCATTACAAACATGCCACAAAAACCTATATCGTCATTTTAATCAAAGAATCAAAACAGAACATAACAAAATAGGGCTCTCTATAAAATATGATGCTTCAAATGATCCTTCATAGAAATATGTTTTATTCTAATTCATGCCGTATAATTTTTAAATAAGCGATGTTTTAATACTAGATGAATTAAGCTGAAAAGCCGTCCAATAAAAGAAATAAAAATGTATCAATGTTTACCAAATAAATTACCAATCGGAATGCAAAAGTAATCATTGAAAATAAGACTGAAAGTGGGCCACATTTACAAGCACACATTCATCAGTATGGTCTGATATACCCAGAATATACAAATACTCAGACAAACAAAACCCGTAAACTCAGACAACATTTGTATGAACTTTATTCTGACACTAAATGAGTGAATTTAGCTAACGTTAAACAAAAAGCTTGAAACATATAGCAGTACAGTAAAACCTCAATATTATGACCACCTCAATATTACGACCACCTTTTTATAGCAACAACTTATTTTCGGACCGGCTTTAAATAACTTCCTTATAATTAAACTTGATAATGAGACTACCTCATTATTATGACCGATTTTACGCGTACCATTCTTACTAGGCAACGACTGTACACGTGTGACAATTACACCAGTATTAGGAGAGAATGTCACCATGCTAGATATCAATACAGCCTGGAATATTCTCAAACTGTACCCACTTAGGCACCGGTGGATAATATCAATATGTTTTTCTTTGCATTTTAAATCCAACGTTGCGCCGTTGAATTGGCCCTTTAAATCTACTGTATTTTGCAGAGGACATTTTGGCATTTAGGTAACATTAGGAAATTGATATTAAAAAATCCTTTATAGCACTGCTGGCTAGGTATTCCTTAAACTCGGAAAACGGTTTTCGCTAAATAAATGTTGAAATAAAATTATAAAAATGAAAACTTAGCGGACGTAACATTAGGGACTATCTCTTATACGTGTTACTTATATTTGTATTTTATGAGCATGAAAACAATACAGATAAATTCAAAGACACGGACCTATCTATCCCAGTGCAAACTAAATATAGAATGCATTATGTACATAATTTTTAATCATACAGTAGTTATACTGAATGAATAGGCACATCTTTATCAGTATTTTGGATGAATTTAATGGTCCTGGCTATCGTTTATTTCACTCCGATATTTTCGAGCAAACATAGAGGCAGGTAATCTACATAAGGAGACGAGGCCAATGTAACTCGTACGTTCGTATGAGCAATGGCATACAATAACTATGTACGTGTGTATCGTAAGCATGAATATGACACAAAACGGATAATTTCAGATACCAAGTATGTCCGCTATATAATTATTAACGAATACGAGCATGATACTCGTAGTCAGTGTCGAATAAACTCGAGGATGAATTAAGTAATTTATTTGAATCAGCCAATTGAAAATATACTACATAATATGTATACTGCATACCAAAAATATACATCTGTCGCATTTCAACCAATTTATATCCACAAATTAAAGCTAAATGTGTTTAGTTAAAGCTCACAATAAGTTAAGCGATGTATATGGCCTATTTGTACGAGAAATAAATTATGAGTTGCGGGCGAATGTTTTCGCTACAGGTCGACATTCGCCGATTCTTAATTTACACATACCGGCAGTTCACGAAAGGTCCAATGAAACAAAACAAACAAACTTCCGTCACAATTGACTTTTATAGACGAACCGAACTAAATATAGACCGGTTTAGTGATGTTTAAAAATGCTTTGAATAGAACGATTTACGTGTGCCATACCAGAATCATGAATAAATATTTTACGGAGAGCATTGGCGACCACTTCACAGACGGGGCTTTTCAAATGTTTTCAGTTGTAAATGTGTACCCCTCGTGACTTGTTGTGTTTATTCTAAACTTGTATGGATATTGAGAGTATCACAACATTGCCAATTAAACTCGGGTTGCCGCCATGTTTTGTTTATTTAATTAATATTCATATCACGTGGTTTGATAATCATAAAATACGGGAAACTCATCGCTAAATTGCGTTATGAGACAAGGCCTATGCAACTCGTTTGTATGCTTAATTGCACAGCTCTGTAATACAAATACATGCATAATATATACAAATGTACATGTAAAATTCATAAATTTAATCTAAAAGACAACATACACCCAATAATATTCTTTAATTTCTTTTCAAATTTACTTCTTTTGACGTCGGTGTTGTGGTTTATCACAGTGACTAACTACATAGAAGATAAATAGATTTTGTATAAAGAGCTTAGACCGGACTCGATAAGAATTATGAAGAACTAGGAATACGAAGAATCAACACAGTTGTTATTTATATATGTAACATTCCTTCGCGTACAAACACGCATGCAAATTAGTATTTTGTGAGAATCCTTACCTTTGCCATATAAGTCTAATTTATCCACGAATGTAGCTCCAACAACTAGATTAAAACATCTAAGTACCAAAACTCACGTAATTATTATAATAAAATGTGTCCGAAATGGAGCACGTGTATTAGGAGAGCCACGTGCTTTAACAATTTAAAGAAGGACGAGGAATGAAAATCTAGTGAACAGTCAAGCGGAAAACACGTTTATATATAAGCGCCACTAAGTAAGATCAAAACAGGAAAACAACGCTTTAGTAGCTGATACATCAGGCAGATTAATTAGATTTGTTTTTCTAATGACACATTATTTACTAATAATGCTAAATTAAATCACCGGATTTTAGAATTAAACAGAAATATTGCATTGTCGAATGTTATGTTTATATTAGACTAGAAAAAAATAGTTGTGTTTAGGGTTACTTGACCAAAAAAATTAGGGTAGGTAGGTCGAAAAATTTTTCTTTTCTATTTTTTTTTCTAAACTTTTCTTTTGTGTGAAAGGCATTAACCAGCAATGACTCACACTGTATAGTTGTATTGGATACACTAAGATAGTAATTATTTATTCTAACAATGAAAATGATAAAGGCAAGTATTATATTAAGTATTTTTCATATATATTGGGCAGTAATTAAGAACTATGTATACAGAGATGACCCCTTTCTATGGGATGGTAATTTTTATACTCTGATTCTAATTGCATGTAATATTTTATGTATCTGATATCATAATTTCTAGATTGCCCCTGCATATTAATGTGTCATGCATTTTTCAATTTGTGTATCTAAAAATCACCTTAAAACAATTGGCATGTTCAGGAGACATCAAACAAAGCAAAACACATACAATCTATGTGAAATTTCTCCAATTTATTTTTTTCATTTTCGGTGCAACTGATGATTAGAGATCATCAAACATATCACTGGATTATACCAACTTGTATAAGTTCCTCTCTTGGACATATTGACAAGCACCAATCTTCATGGCAATTAGCGAACATGCCATTTTGATTTTCTGGAACGATTCCAATGTTCTGGTCAGGAATTTTATATTGTTTGTTTTTATGTGACTTAAAATTACCAGGGTTTAACGTCGTTTTTCAACAATTTTTTCTGTTATATACAGTGACTGGTTCACCTAACCTTCACACTTTTCCTGGACTAACCGGTGCTAACTTACCCTTCTACAAGAAGCCGGCAACTTCTCCACATGTGGAGGAAAATCGGCATTTTTGCCAAATTTTCATAGAAGGGTATGACCTGCCGCAACTGAGAATTTTTGAAGGCATATAGCAAATATTAATTTGAGCTTCTTTCAGTGGCAAAGGGGAGTGTGTAAAAGGTTTAGCTCTCCTGAACTTGATGGAATCTGGTGCATCTTAAAGAGAAAAGATAGAACTGTTTTAGTTCAAATGTTTATTTAGGATAGGTAACACAAAAAACATCACACAGGATACTCTTGTCTCCTTTGGTATTTTGTACAAGTTGAACACATCATACCTTGGCCTGAAATGCAGATTAAAAAATGAACATTACTTTAAAATAAAAAGTTAATCATTTTCATTTCGTTGTCAGTCACAGTTTAGATTAGTTAATTATGAGTATCTCTATTTTCAGCCTAAAGGCTCATTCAAAGATCGGGCAGTCGACCAATTTCCCAGGATTTGTCTTTATTTGTTTTCCTAAACCATGTCTTTGCAGCAGCCATGCATTCTTAATAAATGTCTGATTACTTTAAGCATTCATTAACTTAACAAATTTGAATCCAGCACGTTTTTACTCGATCAGCGACCAAATTCCAAACCGAAAGTAGAAAATGTTAACTGTCATTTTTAAACCGGAAGTGGCTATATTCGATTTTTTGACACCAAATCGTCTAAGTAAATTGTCATTAAACTGTAACGGTATAAATAAAACATGTATTTTCAAATTTCAATGAAATATGATAAATTAAATTACCGTTTTCGGACAATGCCATTCACGGAGAAGCCTATTTTCACGCTGGAACGACGATTTTGGTAGTGACAATCCTCCTGCGTTCGAAGCTGACGTTGGTTTATTGGGGAATTTGATTGACAACTTTGGCTTTGTTAGTGATTTGCAGAGTCGGCAGACAGCGTGTAATCGCACGTATTTTTGCTGTTAAAAATTGTTGCCTAAACGCAATATCATTCGTCCACAAAAATTTCGTACTTCCGGTTTTTCGCACCACGTTTTTTGCGGTAAGAAATGTTAGGGTCGGCCCTAAAAATTAGGGTCGGTCGGGTAACCGTAAACACAACTATTTTTTTTCTCGCCTTATTATAAACTGATCACAATGATCTAAATCATTGCCAACATTTGATACGTATAAATTATAAATCATACACAAGATTTTTTATACATTAATGTGTCTGTTTTCAGCAATAAGGTCATACAAATTTGATTCTATGTTTAGCGTCTAGATGCTTTCTAAAAACCTAACTACAAGGCTAAAAATAAGGGCACGACAAAACAATTTTTTTCAAATCAAGTTTATTAAACTTTAAAAATTCCACCCTGTTTCAATTGCCGCATTGTCCTCTGCTAAGATCATACATTGGCTCCAGGCGTAGCATTGTGACTGGCTTTAATGATTTATTTAAATAGAGAATGTTTCCTAGCCAAATTGAATGGCATACCAATCAAAAATTGTTTGGGGCCCTTCCTTAACTTGACACGCAACAATGGAATATTCGATATTCCCATATCGAGCCATATTTGCTAATGAATTCAAATGCCTGCCCATCAAGAACAGTAATAACGGCGAATTAATATCAAAACTCACGAATGTTGAAGATTCACCAAAAAATAGTTTGTTTTAATAATTTGTTCATCGTGATACCATTTGACAAACGCTTGCATGAGCTTGAACTTAATATTTAGCATCTATGGTATAGTAAAAATACGGGTGAAAAAGTACTGTCAAATGCCATGCCTGTTTTTTTTGGGGGGGGGCAAAACCCTTGAAAACCTACCAGCGAAGTTTTGTCACTGAATAGGACTGTGTGATATTACATTTAAAAATTCGCATTTTACCTGAATATTTTTTGAAGTTCAATTTTCTTAGTTTTGAACTATTGTAATTACATGTACATGTATATTATTTTTACATCTGCTCTATTGGCTGTCTAATTGTATAAGAGAATGATGAACAATGAATGTTATATATTGTAACAACGGAATTAAGAAAGTTAGCTTATCTCAAACAATTACCACTAGATCTGTGTTTGTACTTTTATTATAGGACTATATTAGTTAATATTTTGCATTGACTTTCTTGTATATTTTTTGAGGCTCAAAATTTATGTATTTATGTTAACATCTTTTGTTTTAAAAAATCAGTGAATTCTTTCATTTGATTTGCTTATGATTATGATCATGTCATCTGTATCATGAACATGTATAATGTAATGTATGTGCTATGTGTCCTATTTAAACAGATGTTAAAGACCTGGATTTTGGTTTGTCATATTTTATGTTAGTACAGTGCAACCTCTCCAAAGCAAAATCCTTTGGGAGAAGCAAAATGTTGTTATTGAGAGGTTGTTGTATAGAGAGGTTAAATTAATCAAATCAATTAGTCAAATCGTTCATTGGGAAAAATCATGTTGTTTTGGAAGGGAGGCTGTATATTACTTGTTCTACTTAGGGAACAAAACAAAATAGCACAATTTTCTAAAGGCTCCCTTAATTTATATGAACTACCTTGATACATGACAATGCACTAAATTCCTTATACAGCCTAGAGTGTACTGTATACAATAAGAGGCCACACTTATAAAGTATAGTGACTGATCAAAGGGGTCTCCTGTTGGCAGCATTTATCATCAATCTTTTAGGGGCAGCAAATAGATTTTAGCACTAGAAATATAGATTTAAATGATTAATAATAAAAAATATACTTAAGGATACCGATATTTTAGCAAAAATCTTGATTATGTATTACATACATTGTTTTAATTGAGTATAATTAGCCAAATTGAATATTTAGCACAAAAATTTGTCAAGCCCTGTTAATCATTCTGCTTCCTATGATAGTTGTGCTATTTTGAATCTCTTCAGTAGTGTAGCTGTAATTTTCTTACTTTTGATTCATCTTGACAATTATATTAACACAGATCAATACTGATCAGCAGTTGCAATTACTATGCAATTAGTAAGTTTAAAGGAACCCAGGATACCACGTGCTGCCAAGATGCAGGTACACCACACAGTACTTCAATTATAATATAGAACAGTGTTTACTCATTTGTCTTATTATTAACTTGATACTACCTTGTGTGGTATATAATCAGCGGTCATCCATATTAAAGTAGTCCATTGTTAGATCACTTAATATGAGACTAAACAAACCTCTATTTTTGTTTTGCTAGGTAAAATTAAAAAAATATTAGTTTCCAGAGATACCTTTCAAAAATATACATTTTAAGACAAAAGGAAGATCAGCTTACTACGTAGTTGTTATCTAGATAGTGTGACACACAAGTGTATGTTTCTGTTGCTTTATTCTATAATACATTGTGACATAAGATGATGTAACTGATGACGATGTTGAGGTTACGGCTTCATAGAGAAGACTATATTCATGGCTAACACTGTTCTAATTGATGTCAAACTGTCTAATCTTAAATACAGCACAGCAACACAAACTGAAAAACAACAAAAAAGCAGTAACAAATATTTAAGTTGTCTCTCATAGAATTTATATCAAATTATAACTAATGATCCACACAATACAACATACAATTTACATTATATGGATTCTTGGCAAATTAATTGGTCTCGTAATGAATCATTTAGATTTGCACCAAACTCACAATGTTCTATTCTCGTTAAAAACAATAGAAAATTGCTCAACACTAAGATTTACATGTCGGGGAAATGCACCCCCCATTTCTCAACAGATTTTGACAATATGGATAAGTGATCCTCAAAACCCTTCAAAAACCAGAAAATTGGTATAAACCGGTAAAACTTGCACCCCTGGGCCATCCTTAAAAAATTGTTTGTTTGCCACTTTCGACCCATACTTTTTTTCTGATAGAGATATAAGATATAAACACTTGACTTGAATTCAAACTATTACAATCCTAGTGATAAAAGACAAAAATAAAACCATTTCAATACAGCATTTTAATTCTTCATTGAGTACATGTTTCTTCATGTATATTCATTGTAATGTTCAAAACTGTTTAAATGTATTTTTCATTTTATAGGGTTCCTTTTTAAGGGCTCCTTCCCAGCAATCTTGCAGGTTTGGCACAGGGGTAAAACTATCCTGTATTTTTTAGGAGTTCTTGATCTTTCACAGCATTTTCATTGGCACAAATACAACATATGTCTTTCCTTACACTAATGGTTGTAGTAGCATAGTATGCGTATTCTATGGGGGATGGACAGCTGATCCGGAGTCTTACAAAAACTTTCCCATGTAATACATTTTGTACATCACCTAAAAGTTAACTTGATGAGAAGCTCTCAACTGTCTTGTCTGAACTTTGAACTGTAACAGAACCTTTTATTTGTACAGCCGAGACACTCTTAAATAAGCATTTTTAGGAGCAAAAGAAAACAGCACTGTAGATTCACTAGATACTTTTGCATCCTCAGGCAAATCTTTTCTTACATCATTAATGAGATCTCTAACTGAAACATAGTGAGATAAATGTTCAACATTATGGTGTCTATCATCAGCAGCAGAGAGCTCCTCTACCTTTACTGCTAGGAGATCACAGACAGGCTGGAATTCATCACCTGGCCAACCAGTATTATTATGTCTAAAATCTAATACTAAATCTGGATCTTCAGCTAAAATTGCCTGTTTTACTCTTGCATCTAGAGTCAGGTTTTGGTCACAACTTGCATCCAAGATAATTCGGCATACATGGCATGCGAACATGTTTTGGCACATCAACTGAGTGAACTGTATCTTTTTACAAAATCACGTTTCATCCTTCTAGTATGATATTCTGATAAGTTTGATGTGAGTTTTTCAACAACACGTAATGTATCATTCATCACTTCATTAGTGCCACGAGGGGTTCTCCAAATAAACAGTGGCCCCAATAGAGCCACCAGGGTCATATCTATAGAAGAATATCTATAGGTTCATAAAGAGCAATGTTTTGAAGAAAGTCAAATCTCTCTAATGTATTCTTAAACTGTCTATTGAAATGATATTCCTCATCAAAACACAAACTATCATAACAGTCAAGTTTAGAAATGGCTACATCAAGAACTAAGTATTTATCATTAACATCTTTTACTGGTTGTCTATGCTGAAGATATGAATGCTTGGCAACTTCTCCCACAGGGCCATCCATTTCTTGCCTCGCTTTCTGTGAAGTATTGGACTTGTCCAAGAATGAAGCATATTCATCAAATCATAAGGCAAGATGCCTCAAATCAGTCACAAAGTCTCCCCACTTAGATGTAAATGGCAACATCAACATCTTAAATAGTGATGAGCTGTGTAGCTTTAAAGTTTGTGCTGTCAGCTGGGGGCCCTTTTCTTATGTTTTCTCCAATCATTGTAGCCACTGTACAACAACAGAAGTCTGAAATAGCAATACAGAGACAAATGTGCAAAATCTCTAGAAATCATTGGCAGTGTTTAAATGAATGATTGTGGCAAATGTGATGATTAAAAATAGTTGATATAAATCTTTTAATTTTAGTACTGGTTAGAAAACAGTCCAAGAAAACTGGTTAGGTGAACCTGCCGCTCTATATAACTAAAATATTGTTGAAAGTTGGCTTTAAACCCAGTGAAACAAACAAAAATCTTCATTTGCAATCATCTTGTTAAAAAGATGAAAACATTTAGGATACTGGTACACAATTTTATATGAACTTACAAAATAAAATCTATTTAAAGAGCTCAAAAAGTCAAAATAATATTTTCTGCTGACAAAATTAATATATGTTGACAAATCAACAAGTTGTACATTCAATTTTCTTTCTAAATTATAACAGTATATGGTAAAGATGTACATCAAGTTTAAGATCTACTAACCTCTTTGGAAAAACTAGCTCATTATTCAATCTGGTCATCAGCTTATCCATGGATCCATCCACATACCACAGGGCAATTACAACAGTATCAACATATTTTCTGATTGTATTATCATATGTTGATCTTAGGAAAAGTGCTTCCTTTGAAACCATGTGAGACGACATCATTGTATAACCAGTCCTTGGCTAAAAAAGAATCATGTCAGGCGTTATTTAATTGTATATTCAATGGAGAAGTGATATTAAACATAATTATTCCTCTACGAACAGAGGTTTGTCATTGTATCATATTTACATGTAACATGGTTGTATTCTTCTAATATTCCAAATAGTTCACCATTACCCCACCCACTTTTCGAGCCATTAACTTTCTCAGAAACACGTGTTTGTCTCCCCTCTCCTGGTAGGCTGGACCAAGTCCCACAGCTTGAATGGAGCGTAATGGGTATGATACTGATATGTTGACGTGACTTTATGCAAGTATATTATAGGTCCATTCATATTCAAATTTCAGAAATATTAAATGTACAGATGTTTTAATGAATAAAGTAAATTATATGATACGACAATATAAATCTGATTAGCTCATGTTGTATGATATGTTATCAGTGAAACAAACAATATATGTATCACATTTACATACAGGCTTCAAAATCCAACATAATCCATTCCACGACTGGTTCTCTAAGGTGAGTCTTCAGACTTTCCATGACCTGAAAGTATACATAATAACTAGGGTAAATAAAATTGTACACTTATTACAAATATCCAATCAATGAACGATTGCATTTTAAGACATTGAAGTAAGTGTAATGTGGTACCGGTGTAGTGTACATTAAGCGGATTTGGACAAGAATGTTAAGTATATTACAGTAAATTATAAAAATGGCATTATAGAAAATATACCTTAATATAATCCTCCTTCGATCTCCTAGACATCAGGATGTACAGTAGAGGGACCTGTTTTTCGTCGTCCCCCTTCTTCACGAAGGATGGTGTGCAGCTGATAATAGGGATCCTTCACAATTTTGAAGGTACCATCCATGAACCATTGCTTTGAGTTTTTCAGGAGGTTCAGTTGATTGAGGTTGGCGAATAGGATGTGGTGAGCACCATCCATACGCACATCATCCAGGACGAAGTAATCACCGATGAACACGTAATCGATCTGAAAATATATACACATATGGAAATTAGTTTTTGACACAGACTTTAATAACTCAGGATTAATACGCACAGTGAGACTGGATGGGTTCCGCCCGCCCGGAGAATTTAACATTCCAAATAGTTCTGGCACTATTGATTAATAAATGAATATATGATATAAATCTGACGTGCTAGTACTGTGAGTGCTTACCTCAAATTGTAGATCAACTGGATCATTTGGTCGTAGACGTCGGTGATGATTCGCTATCCTGGCCAAATTGTCTGGTTTTGGTAGGCTAAAGTCGTTTGGTCCAATCACATCCTTCATGACCCGTTCTACAATACACGAGGTCGATCCTTAGCGACTTCCTTCACCAGCAAATAATAAAATAATAATAAAAATGAGTTATTTGGGGCACACCTCAAAGTTTGTGACATTGCTGCTTATGCGTAAAAAAACTATTGTGTATTAGGATTATATAATAAT
The DNA here is from genome assembly GCA_008271625.1 of Lutraria rhynchaena. NCBI lineage: Eukaryota > Metazoa > Mollusca > Bivalvia > Venerida > Mactridae > Lutraria > Lutraria rhynchaena. The sequence goes on from VIBL01000193.1 coordinate 783,453, forward strand.
TAACGTTTAATGCAGATACAAAATGCCATGTATTTTCGTCAAGATTATTTGGAGTAGTATGTTACCTTCTTGGTTATTTTCATTTTGTTGGCCGCACCAGGATCAGGGGGGTGGACATGACCACTAGCACCAGGGGAAAACATGTCCTTAAACTGCTTCACGGAAGCACGACACACCATCTTCTTCGACCGGACGGAACAACGCAAATACTGTCGTTCTCCTACTTTTGTCTGAAAAGGAATAAGACTATATCATATGGGTTAATAATTACATATATATATATATATATACACGGGAGGTTGAACAAACGTTCCTGAAATGTCAAATGACTGATCTGCGATTTCAACCTCGTCTCTTCTGGTGTTGTTCACGACTGATCTATAATGGAAATATGCCGTAATGCATTTAATGTATTCAAACAATGTATTTAAGACATCAAACGATACTGATATTTAAAAAAAATGAATGAATTTATCAGTTGACGTGATGTATTCAAACATAAAGTTGAAATGGACTAATTTACCAGTTTACAGTAAATTAAAATTATACTTAAATATACTTCATTTCCTCAATTAGTAAGCTTGGAATTTACAAAAAGCGTACATCAAGCTTACATGTCATTTATACGTAATTTGTAATAATATGTGTTATATGTAATACCTCAGAGGGGATACTGGAACATGTAGGGAATGTTCAATGTCGTCCATGGTAGTAGAGTTGTGACGGGGTCTATCATCAATCGAACATTGTAAACATCTCCAAAAAATGGAGATATCACCCCTACGTAGCTGTGTGTACTGTTCCTGACTGATTCCTGAAATAAAAATACAAAAATGCATCATTGTCACTGTTAATGTAAATATGCTTAAATAAATGAATAATAAATCATTGTCACTGTTAATGTAAATATACTTAAATAAATGAATAATAAATCATTGTCACTGTTAATGTAAATATACTTAAATAAATGAATAATAAATCATTGTCACTATGGAAATATATAAATATACATATGAACATTTCCTGTTCACATATTATGGACTAATATATTTTATTGATATCATTAACATATTAATAAAAAAATATATGTTTAAAAAAGCTTCGTTACATAACTGTTTGTAGTAATAATTATTTTGCTGTTACCAAAGTATTTCAACGGTTTACAACTCATACCTGTCTGACATTTCCGATGGTTCCATCTGCCACAACTGTCAGATGCTATAGCATGTGACCTTGGTGTAACTTCTTTACCACAGTGAATACAAGATAACTCGTTCATTGTGATGTTGTCAAAAATAACTGACGAAGTGTGGATTATATTACTATTTATAAGTACATGTTTGACAGTCATCACTATACCCAAAGCTGTTATTACAAACAAACTCACTGAGAATTAATCAATTAAATTTATCTTACAAGCAATATTGATAATTATATTGTTTTCATTTAATTAAGACAATTCTTTAATTACCACAATTACACACTTATTTTGTTGGTATGTTGTTCACACACCGCTAACCGTGTCAATAATTACACAAATAATTACCAATTTGGCAAAACATTAACCATCTAGAATGGTCGTGGGATGATGTCATTAACCATTTGGCGAAACATCTTGGCCGTTTCCACTAAATATCCATTTTACCGAAAACATCATTTGGCGAATCATCTAACATCCTTTCAAAGATGTGTCAAAATGTGAAGTATTTCTGATTGGTTCATCTTTGTCTGGATAAAATTTTTCGGGCCCATGAAGTTTAGCAGATACTGAAATTTGAATACTCTCACTCTTTCCAATAGACCCATTTTCCAACTTGCCGGACAAACCATTCATGACATCATCCCACGACCATTCTAGATCATAGGCGTAGATTCTGTTATTTATGACACTTTCAGACCCAATGTTTATGTTGAAACATAACACCACATCGTCTTTGTGTTGATAGTGTTTAACTGCAGGTTCCACGCCCTTATCAATTACTTTCCATCGAAAATTTTGGCGATGCAAAGACCCGTGACAAATTCAATAATCTCACTCGATGGACGCTTATAAACGGATACCGCTCATGAACATGTAGCACCTAAATGATCGAGACTACTTATTACCGAAAAGATACTAAAATAAGCGCAAACGAAATATTAAAGCACAAAAGGAATAAAAAAAACCGTAACTTTTTAAGTCAAAAAATTTTTCGGACAGGCGGATTTTGGGTGGGTCGATCGGAAGCGGCAAACAAACAATATTTTAATTTAGGCCCTGTAAATAATCTTAACATATGAGAAAGCCGAAACAAAACCGACTATGCCTTTAAACTGGTAACACACAGTTCCTAAGTGAGATAGTCCAGGTTAAAAACCAGATATAAAAAAATTGCATGCTATGGTATAAAAATTATCAGGAAAACTGCAACTATTCACCTAGGTATATTTTACAAACGAATGTGTCAAATCCTAAATTGTACCTTACGAAATGTTTTTAAGTAAAATTTGAACCATTGGTTGATACAATATACAAAGAAATAATTTAAATATACAAACTGACAATCATCAAACTTCAAACTTTACAAAACAAGAGATTAATTGGTTTATCTTACTGAAAACTCCATGCTACTTTACTGCTGCATATTACATTTTACTCAAAACATGACTGATTGCCTCATTGATTCACAAATACTAGTACTGACCGTATTTAAGAACAGTGATGACCTGTGTTCTGCATCTATACTGAGCAATTTAAAATTCTTCTAACTAGAGTATAATAAGTAACTGGCAATCAGTAAACAATAACTGCTGATAATATGAATACATTCACATTTTTCTATACTTAAAGAATGTTTACGATGTGAACAAACCAAAATAAAAAAATGGGTGAAAAATTTTTTTTTTTTTGAAAGACCGGAAATCTTAACCTCAGTGACATGGAAACAATAAAAGCTAGTAGAGTCCCAACTGGGAAAACCTAGAGATTCAAGAAAATCCTAGAAAACTTTTGACCATGTAAATAACATTTAGTAGCACGCACTGTAAAAACAGGTATGAAGAACACCTTTCATACTGAACTATAATCTGAATATTGTAGTGGTCAATAAATGAAGGTTATAGTACATATTGCATGTATACATTTAGAACATAAAAACAACAATACATGCCAAGTATTAAAATTGTGGAATTCACTTGATGGTGATATTTTGTGTTCAAAGAAAACAAATTTTAGATTCCTCATCCATATTCTCAATGTTGGACAATCATCCATTTTTTTCTATAACACACTGTTCAATATATTACAGCAATGTTTCCAGCACTAGAAAGGGCAGCAAATATCACAAGTTCTCATGTGTATAAATTCTTGTTTTAGTTCCTTCCGTCAAAATAAGTTACGGTTCTCTTCCAGAACTGCTGTAAAAACACATGATGGAACTAACTGGCATATAATATAAACAAAGTAAGCAATACATTTACAATGTGTTATATACTAATCCAAGAACATCAAGCTTTAGCACTTAATTCTGTAAAAGATACTGCTTAATAATTTCTACTTGCTTACAATAATGAGGTTTTTATTTGTTGATTGCAAATTTATTATATGTTCTATTACTATATAATTTACACCTACAGACTAACTATTTAGCCATCAGTTCCTGTAAACACAGATACTCTGTTTGTATGTCTTCTTCCATAGATATCCAAGCATTTTCCCACCCTGAAATGTTAAAATCGTCAAACTGAGTTTTAACAGATGACCTTCGTTCAAGGATATATAACTTGTCTGATTGTTCAAAGATCTTTCTTTTAATGCCCTCCAGATAATTACAATAAAACATTCAGAATGTTCATCACAACTTACTCAATCAAGCAATTGATCAGAATGTTGTTTTAATACTCATACAGCAATATTGTACAATCAATAGACTACATACATCGAGAATGATATTTAGAATGATATTTGGAGACAATTCAAGCTTAATAAATGGGACCAAGCATATAAATCTGCCACAAAAAGGTTAGGGGACTATTAGCAAAATTTAACACATTGATTTATAGTAACAAAATTATCTGATTTGAGAAGATGACCATTCTGAAAATTAAGAAAGCTGGTCATCCAAAGGGAATAGAAAAATTCTGAGTTTATTGCACCTGGTAAAAAATGGCAATCTTGGGCTCATCTGGGGCTATTCACATGGATGAAAGCAATGGAAAAAGGTAAAAGGTAAATATGATAAATGCATACCTCTTTAAATGGAAAACAATCATGAATCCTAGAAAGTCGTATTTTCATGCTTTCCCATCTATGCAACAGAAGTTCTTATATTTCAAAGAGTCCACAAGTCCAGCATATATAAAAAATAAATATAATTACTTAAGTAATGAAAGAAGTAACATAAATGATAATAAATATAATATAATAATAATAATAATAATATATTTTAAGAAGTGCATACATTTCATTAAGGACATATACCAATAAATCAATAAGTATACAAATAGCATTAATTTAATATGGTAAATGTTTATAAATAAATAGGGTACCAGTATGTATAAATATATATGAATATATATTTATTAATAAGAGTATCATTAACAAAAATAGTAATCCACTCTGCATAAGCATATCATTTAGTCCTACTCTGTTGCAATATTGTGAAAAGATATCAAACTAAGCATTGCACTAGAAGCTACCTACACTTAATATACCAAACACACTCGGCAATATTTTTGGAAAAAATCATTATGCAGACTTCAGCAAATTTTGTTCTTTTTTCTGCATAATCAGGCTATGGATTACTTACAGTTTAGCGCAGGAAGAAGTTGCTAAGGCAGCCCCCTAACTGACATAAATGTAATAATATAAAAGTTTAATGCAAAAAATGGTAGACTTAGTGCTGAATCACCTCCCCAGAAGGTCAGACCTTCTGGCGCCCGGGAGGCTTTGACACTTGGGTCCCCAGTACTTATAATGTCAGGCTGCTCATAACAAAATCAACCCACTTGCACGAGTGATAGCCAAAAAGAGAACAAATGAAAAAGCTCTTTAATGCAACACATTGATTATCCAAAACATAAGCAGCCTTTCCGTCATTCTATCAGTTCTGGGTTTCCAACCAGAATATATCCAACCTTATTATGCCCACTAAAATACATAATAAATATCAAATATAATATATATAAATATACATAAATGTATTAGTAATATATTTAAATATCAGATAGTGGCAGGTTGCCAAGTATGTACCAAGTATGTATGTGGTAGTGAACAACCTTTCTAACAGATATTATATTCAGAGTTGCAAATGCTCTAATGAACAGTAAATCCACCAGTCCTGGGTTTCCAACCAGAATAATACTTGAAAAAAGTAGCCATACTTAGGGTTACTTGAGAAAAAAGGCCACATTTGAACTTATTTGACTAAAGCTAGAGAAAGGTCACCAGGCTTGGGGTAACATTAATAAGGCTGGAAAAAGAGTAGCCATATTTGGGGTAACTTGAGAAAAGAGGCCATATATGAGGTTACTTGACTAAGGCTGAGAAGGGCAACCAAGTGTGGGGTTACTTGAATAAGGCTAGAAAAGAGTAGCCATATTTGGGGTACTTGAATAAGGCTTGAAGAGTAACCATATTCGGGTACACGAGAAAAGAAGCCATACTTGGGGTTACTTAATTGAGGCTTGAGAAAGGTACAAGGTTTAGGGTTAATTGGTTAAGAATAGAAAAGAGTAGTCAGCTGTGGGTTTTCTTAACTATGGCTTGAAAAAAGTAGCCATGTTTCGGGATTACTAACTATGGCTTGAATGAAGTAGGTTTGGGTAACATGAATAAAGCTAGAAAAGAGTAGCCATATTTGGGGCACCTTGAGAAAAGAGGTCATATTTGAGGTTACAAAGGCTTGAGAATGGTGACCAGGTTATGGGCTACTTGAATAAGGCTAGAAAAGAGTAGCCTTATTAGGGGTAACTTGAGAAAAGAAGCCATATTTGAGGTTACTGGACTAAGGCTTCAGAAAGGTCAACAGGTCTGGGGTTACTTGAATAAGGCTAGAAAAGAGTAGCCATATTTGGGGTAACTTGAGAAAAGAAGCCATATTTGAGGTTACTGGACTAAGGCTTCAGAAAGGTCACCAGGTCTGGGGTTACATGAATAAGGCTAGAAAAGAGTAGCCATATTTGGGGTAACTTGAGAAAAGAAGCCATATTTGAGGTTACTGGACTAAGGCTAAGAAAGGTCAACAGGTTTGGGGTTACTTCAGTAAGACTTGAAAAAAGCAGCCAGCTATGGAGTTACTTAACTATGGCTTGAAAAAATAGCCATGTTTGGGGTTACTTGAAGGCTTGAAAAAATAACCTTGTTAGGGGTTACTTAACTATGGCTTGAAAAAATAGCCATGTTTGGGGTTACTTGAAGGCTTGAAAAAATAGCCTTGTTAGGGGTTACTTAACTATGGCTTGAAAAAATTAGCCATGTTTGGGGTTCTTTGAAGGCTTGAAAAAAGTAGCCAAGTATGGGGTTTCTTAACAATGGCTTGAAAAAATTAGCCATGTTTGGGACTATCAACTATGGCTTGAAAAAATTAGCCATGTTTGGGCTTTATTAACCGTGGCCTGAAAAAATAGCCATGTGTGGGATTATTTGAATAAGGCTTGAAAAAGCCAATGGGTTCAGGGTTCTTTGAGGGTCACGTTTGGGGTTACTTAAGTATGGCTTGAAAAAGCCCCTGGGATCGGGATTCTCTGAGGGCCTGAAAAACAGCCATGATTTTTGGCCTAAAAAATAGCCATGTTTGGGATACTTAAATAAGGCTTGAAAAAAGTAGCCAGCTATGGGGTTTCTTAGCTATGGCTTGAAAAAATAGCCATATTTAGGGGTTAATAACTATGGCTTGAAAAAAATTAGCCATGTTTGGGACTATCAACTATGGCTTGAAAAAATTAGCCATGTTTGGGCTTTATTAACTGTGGCCTGAAAAAATAGCCATGTGTCGGATTATTTGAATAAGGCTTGAAAAAGCCGATGGGTTCAGGGTTCTTTGAGGGTCACGTTTGGGGTTACTTAAGTATGGCTTGAAAAAGCCCCTGGGATCAGGATTCTCTGAGGGCCTGAAAAACAGCCATGATTTTTGGCCTAAAAAATAGCCATGTTTGGGGATACTTGAATAGGGCTTGAAAAAAGTAGCCATCTATGGGGTATCTTAGCTATGGCTTGAAAAAATAGCCATGTTTTGGGATTATTAACTATGGCATGAAAAAATAGCCATGTTTGGGGATTATTAACTATGGCTTGAAAAAATTAGCCATGTTTGGGGTTACATAACTATGGCTTGAAAAAAGTAGCCATGTTTCGGGATTACTAACTATGGCTTGAATGAAGTAGGTTTGGGTAACATGACTAAAGCTAGAAAAGAGTAGCCATATTTGGGGCACCTTGAGAAAAGAGGTCATATTTGAGGTTACAAAGGCTTGAGAATGGTGACCAGGTTATGGGCTACTTGAATAAGGCTAGAAAAGAGTAGCCTTATTAGGGGTAACTTGAGAAAAGAAGCCATATTTGAGGTTACTGGACTAAGGCTTCAGAAAGGTCAACAGGTCTGGGGTTACTTGAATAAGGCTAGAAAAGAGTAGCCATATTTGGGGTAACTTGAGAAAAGAAGCCATATTTGAGGTTACTGGACTAAGGCTTCAGAAAGGTCACCAGGTCTGGGGTTACATGAATAAGGCTAGAAAAGAGTAGCCATATTTGGGGTAACTTGAGAAAAGAAGCCATATTTGAGGTTACTGGACTAAGGCTAAGAAAGGTCAACAGGTTTGGGGTTACTTCAGTAAGGCTTGAAAAAAGTAGCCAGCTATGGAGTAACTTAACTATGGCTTGAAAAATAGCCATGTTTGGGGTTACTTGCAGGCTTGAAAAAATAGCCTTGTTAGGGGTTACTTAACTATGGCTTGAAAAAATTAGCCATGTTTGGGGTTCTTTGAAGGCTTGAAAAAAGTAGCCAAGTATGGGGTTTCTTAACAATGGCTTGAAAAAATTAGCCATGTTTGGGACTATCAACTATGGCTTGAAAAAATTAGCCATGTTTGGGCTTTATTAACCGTGGCCTGAAAAAATAGCCATGTGTGGGATTATTTGAATAAGGCTTGAAAAAGCCGATGGGTTCAGGGTTCTTTGAGGATCACGTTTGGGGTTACATAAGTATGGCTTGAAAAAGCCCCTGGGATCGGGATTCTCTGAGGGCCTGAAAAACAGCCATGATTTTTGGCCTAAAAAATAGCCATGTTTGGGGATACTTAAATAAGGCTTGAAAAAAGTAGCCAGCTATGGGGTTTCTTAGCTATGGCTTGAAAAAATAGCCATATTTAGGGGTTATTAACTATGGCTTGAAAAAAATTAGCCATGTTTGGGACTATCAACTATGGCTTGAAAAAATTAGCCATGTTTGGGCTTTATTAACTGTGGCCTGAAAAAATAGCCATGTGTCGGATTATTTGAATAAGGCTTGAAAAAGCCGATGGGTTCAGGGTTCTTTGAGGGTCACGTTTGGGGTTACTTAAGTATGGCTTGAAAAAGCCCCTGGGATCGGGATTCTCTGAGGGCCTGAAAAACAGCCATGATTTTTGGCCTAAAAAATAGCCATGTTTGGGGATACTTAAATAAGGCTTGAAAAAAGTAGCCATCTATGGGGTTTTCTTAGCTATGGCAGAAAAATAGCCATGTTTCGGGATTATTAACTATGGCATGAAAAAATAGCCATGTTAGGGGATTATTAACTATGGCTCGAAAAAATTAGCCATGTTTGGGGTTACATAACTATGGCTTGAAAAAAGTAGCCATGTTTCGGGATTACTAACTATGGCTTGAATGAAGTAGGTTTGGGTAACATGACTAAAGCTAGAAAAGAGTAGCCATATTTGGGGCACCTTGAGAAAAGAGGTCATATTTGAGGTTACAAAGGCTTGAGAATGGTGACCAGGTTATGGAGCTACTTGAATAAGGCTAGAAAAGTAGCCTTATTAGGGGTGCTTTGAAAAAGAAGCCATATTTTGAGGTTACTGGACTAAGGCTTCAGAAGGTCAACAGGTCTGGGGTTACTTGAATAAGGCTAGAAAAGAGTAGCCATATTTGGGAGTAAAAGGAAAAGCCATGTTGGGGTTACTGGACTAAGGCTGAAAGGTCACCCAGGTCTGGGGTTACATGAATAAGGCTAGAAAAAGAGTAGCCATATTTGGGGTAGCTTGAGAAAAAAGCCATATTTGAGGTTACTGGACTAAGGGCTTTAGAAGGTCACCAAGTCTGGGGTTACCTGAATAAGGCTAGAAAAGAGTAGCCATATTTGGGGTAACTTGAGAAAAGAAGCCATATTTGAGGTTACTGGACTAAGGCTAAGAAAGGTCAACAGGTTTGGGGTTACTTCACTAAGACTTGAAAAAAGTAGCCGGCTACGGGGTTACTTAACTATGGCTTGAAAAAATAGCCATATTTGGGGTTACTTGAAGGCTTGAAAAAATAGCCGTGTTAGGGGTTACTTAACTATGGCTTGAAAAAATTAGCCATATTTAGGGATTATTAACTATGGCTTGAAAAAATTAGCCATGTTAGGGGTTACTTAACTATGGCTTGAAAAAATTAGCCATGTTAGGGGTTACTTAACTATGGCTTGAAAAAATTAGCCATGTTTGGGGTCACTTAACTATGGCTTAAAAAAATTAGCCATCTTTGGGGTTACTAAAATATGGCCTAAAAAATAGCCATGTTTGGGGATACTTGAATAAGGCTTGAAAAAGCCAATGGGTTCAGGGTTCTTTGAGGGTCACGTTTGGGGTTACTTAAGTACTGCTTGAAAAAGCCCCTGGGATCGGGATTCTCTGAGGGCCTGAAAAACAGCCATGATTTTTGGCCTAAAAAATAGCCATGTTTGGGGATACTTAAATAAGGCTTGAAAAAAGTAGCCAGCTACGGGGTTACTTAACTATGGCTTGAAAAAATAGCCATGTTTCGGGATTATTAACTATGGCATGAAAAAAATAGCCATGTTTGTGGATTATTAACTATGGCTTGAAAAATTAGCCATGTTTGGGGTTACATAACTATGGCTTGAAAAAAGTAGCCATGTTTCAGGATTATTTGAATAAGGCTTAGAGAAAAAAAAGCCAATGGGTTCAGGGTTCTTCCAAGGGGTCACGTTTGGGGTTACTTAGAAATTATGGCTTGAAAAAGCCCTAGGATCAGGATTCTCTGAGGGCTGAAAACAGCCATGATTTTTGGCCTAAAAATAGCCATGTTGGGATACTTAAATAAGGCTTGAAAAAGTAGCCATCTATGGGGGTTTCTTAGCTATGGCTTGAAAAAAATAGCCATGTTTTGGGATTATTAACTATGGCATAAAAAAGCCATGTTTGGGGATTATTAACTATGGCTTGAAAAATTAGCCATGTTTGGGGTTACATAACTATGGCTTGAAAAGTAGCCATGTTTCAGGGATTACTAACTATGGCTTGAATGAAAATGATTTGGGTAACATGAATAAAGCTAGAAAAGAGTAGCCATATTTGGGGCACCTTGAGAAAAGAGGTCATATTTGAGGTTACAAAGGCTTGAGAATGGTGACCAGGTTATGGGCTACTTAAATAAGGCTAGAAAAGAGTAGCCTTATTAGGGGTAACTTGAGAAAAGAAGCCATATTTGAGGTTACTGGACTAAGGCTTCAGAAAGGTCAACAGGTCTGGGGTTACTTGAATAAGGCTAGAAAAGAGTAGCCATATTTGGGGTAACTTGAGAAAAGAAGCCATATTTGAGGTTACTGGACTAAGGCTTCAGAAAGGTCAACAGGTTTGGGGTTACCTGAATAAGGCTAGAAAAGAATAGCCATATTTGGGGTAACTTGAGAAAAGAAGCCATATTTGAGGTTACTGGAATAAGGCTAAGAAAGGTCAACAGGTTTGGGGTTACTTCAGTAAGGCTTGAAAAAAGTAGCCAGCTATGGAGTAACTTAACTATGGCTTGAAAAAATAGCCATGTTTGGGGTTACTTGAAGGCTTGAAAAAATAGCCTTGTTAGGGGTTACTTAACTATGGCTTGAAAAAATTAGCCATGTTTGGGGTTCTTTGAAGGCTTGAAAAAAGTAGCCAAGTATGGGGTTTCTTAACAATGGCTTGAAAAAATTAGCCATGTTTGGGACTATCAACTATGGCTTGAAAAAATTAGCCATGTTTGGGCTTTATTAACTGTGGCCTGAAAAAATAGCCATGTGTGGGATTATTTGAATAAGGCTTGAAAAAGCCAATGGGTTCAGGGTTCTTTGAGGGTCACGTTTGGTGTTCCTTAAGCATGGCTTGAAAAAGCCCCTGGGATCGGGATTCTCTGAGGGCCTGAAAAACAGCCATGATTTTTGGCCTAAAAATAGCCATGTTTGGGGATACTTAAATAAGGCTTGAAAAAAGTAGCCAGCTATGGGGTTTCTTAGCTATGGCTTGAAAAAATAGCCATATCTAGGGGTTATTAACTATGGCTTGAAAAAAATTAGCCATGTTTGGGACTATCAACTATGGCTTGAAAAAATTAGCCATGTTTGGGCTTTATTAACTGTGGCCTGAAAAAATAGCCATGTGTCAGATAATTTGAATAAGGCTTGAAAAAGCCAATGGGTTCAGGGTTCTTTGAGGGTCACGTTTGGGGTTACTTAAGTATGGCTTGAAAAAGCCCCTGGGATCGGGATTCTCTGAGGGCCTGAAAAACAGCCATGATTTTTGGCCTAAAAAATAGCCATGTTTGGGGATACTTAAATAAGGCTTGAAAAAAGTAGCCATCTATGGGGTTTCTTAGCTATGGCTTGAAAAAATAGCCATGTTTTGGGATTATTAACTATGGCATGAAAAAATAGCCATGTTTGGGGATTATTAACTATGGCTTGAAAAAATTAGCCATGTTTGGGGTTACATAACTATGGCTTGAAAAAAGTAGCCATGTTTCGGGATTACTAACTATGGCTTGAATGAAGTAGGTTTGGGTAACATGAATAAAGCTAGAAAAGAGTAGCCATATTTGGGGCACCTCGAGAAAAGAGGTCATATTTGAGGTTACAAAGGCTTGAGAATGGTGACCAGGTTATGGGCTACTTGAATAAGGCTAGAAAAGAGTAGCCTTATTAGGGGTAACTTGAGAAAAGAAGCCATATTTGAGGTTACTGGACTAAGGCTTCAGAAAGGTCAACAGGTCTGGGGTTACTTGAATAAGGCTAGAAAAGAGTAGCCATATTTGGGGTAACTTGAGAAAAGAAGCCATATTTGAGGTTACTGGACTAAGGCTTCAGAAAGGTCACCAGGTCTGGGGTTACATGAATAAGGCTAGAAAAGAGTAGCCATATTTGGGGTAACTTGAGAAAAGAAGCCATATTTGAGGTTACTGGACTAAGGCTTCAGAAAGGTCACCAAGTCTGGGGTTACATGAATAAGGCTAGAAAAGAGTAGCCATATTTGGGGTAACTTGAGAAAAGAAGCCATATTTGAGGTTACTGGACTAAGGCTAAGAAAGGTCAACAGGTTTGGGGTTACTTCAGTAAGGCTTGAAAAAAGTAGCCAGCTATGGAGTTACTTAACTATGGCTTGAAAAAATAGCCATGTTTGGGGTTACTTGAAGGCTTGAAAAAATAGCCTTGTTCGGGGTTACTTAACTATGGCTTGAAAAAATTAGCCATGTTTGGGGTTCTTTGAAGGCTTGAAAAAAGTAGCCAAGTATGGGGTTTCTTAACAATGGCTTGAAAAAATTAGCCATGTTTGGGACTATCAACTATGGCTTGAAAAAATTAGCCATGTTTGGGCTTTATTAACTGTGGCCTGAAAAAATAGCCATTTGTCGGATTATTTGAATAAGGCTTGAAAAAGCCAATGGGTTCAGGGTTCTTTGAGGGTCACGTTTGGGGTTACTTAAGTATGGCTTGAAAAAGCCCCTGGGATCGGGATTCTCTGAGGGCCTGAAAAACAGCCATGATTTTTGGCCTAAAAATAGCCATGTTTGGGGATACTTAAATAAGGCTTGAAAAAAGTAGCCAGCTATGGGGTTTCTTAGCTATGGCTTGAAAAAATAGCCATATTTAGGGGTTATTAACTATGGCTTGAAAAAAATTAGCCATGTTTGGGACTATCAACTATGGCTTGAAAAAATTAGCCATGTTTGGGCTTTATTAACTGTGGCCTGAAAAAATAGCCATGTGTCGGATTATTTGAATAAGGCTTGAAAAAGCCGATGGGTTCAGGGTTCTTTGAGGGTCACGTTTGGGGTTACTTAAGTATGGCTTGAAAAAGCCCCTGGGATCGGGATTCTCTGAGGGCCTGAAAAACAGCCATGATTTTTGGCCTAAAAAATAGCCATGTTTGGGGATACTTAAATAAGGCTTGAAAAAAGTAGCCATCTATGGGGTTTCTTGGCTATGGCTTGAAAAAATAGCCATGTTTTGGGATTATTAACTATGGCATGAAAAAATAGCCATGTTTGGGGATTATTAACTATGGCTTGAAAAAATTAACCATGTTTGGGGTTACATAACTATGGCTTGAAAAAGTAGCCATGTTTCGGGATTACTAACTATGGCTTGAATGAAGTAGGTTTGGGTAACATGAATAAAGCTAGAAAAGAGTAGCCATATTTTGGGCACCTCGAGAAAAGAGGTCATATTTGAGGTTACAAAGGCTTGAGAATGGTGACCAGGTTATGGGCTACTTGAATAAGGCTAGAAAAGAGTAGCCTTATTAGGGGTAACTTGAGAAAAGAAGCCATATTTGAGGTTACTGGACTAAGGCTTCAGAAAGGTCAACAGTTCTGGGGTTACTTGAATAAGGCTAGAAAAGAGTAGCCATATTTGGGGTAACTTGAGAAAAGAAGCCATATTTGAGGTTACTGGA